>OZ025272.1:12655030-12700030 GCA_964019165.1 Mastigias papua
CTGAATTATTTAGAAAAGCCTAAAGAAGTTCTTGGCATTTTTGGTTTAATTTTGATTCCATGGAAAGATTAAATACATTAATGGGATGCAGATGTCGGCCTATAATGCATTTGCTAAACAAAGGTTACTGAAACCTGCCTTTTCAATGCTTTATGAACATTTCTGTATAATACATTTAATATACACTATTGTATATTTCGCTTGGTCTGCTTCATCTTTGGTAAATACTAACAGTAAGCTATTAGTTGTCTGGTGTTGTTAACTTTGAAATAAAGTATTTTCAATAAAAACAGGTTTTTTGACTGTAAATAAGGATTTTCTACTTAATGGGGCTGGCAATGAAGTCTTGATTATGAGAGAGCAAAAATTTATTCTGTGATATTAGCTACTTATTCATTGTACAATAATCTTGAGATATGTGAACATTAATTATCAGAGTTGAATTAAGCTATGAGTGTGTAATGCGCAAAACAGTCTTAGGGAGCTGTCATTTTCAATGTTGGGTACAGGGTAGAAGGATGTTTGGCACAAATGAAAAAGTTTCCTTACCCCAGTTAATGAGTTTAATAATATTTGAAAACTTGTTTCAAAGTACTGAAAATCTTCACATCCCAATGATATCGTTACTCGTTTCTTGCACCTACATGTTTCTTTCTAGAGAAGAAACAAATGGGTGCAGGACATAAGTAGGTCATAAGAGAACAGGGCTGGAAGGAGATAGAGAGAAGATGAAACAGAGGCTCCAAAGATACTGGAATCCGTTTACGTAATAGTCCATCCTCTGTCCTCCAGATGGCTTGTTGCAATGGCGAGGAGTTGTCTCAAAAGGTAGGAAAAGGAGATTTTGGCGTTCTGGTGATGAAAGGTTAATTGAGGAAAGGTCTGCAAAAATTATTCCAAAGCCCTATACTAGATGACTGAGAAAATCTTTGGACCTTATTGAATCATTGATCTCGGATTTGAGTCAAGATCTTGAGATTACCAAACAACAAAGCCTGATTGAGAAAGAAAGGAAACTGGAAGAGATATGAAGTGAGATAAACAAAGAATACCTACCAACTAATTCAAATAACTGATGCGTACACACTGAAGAAAAATTCTATGTTTTGCAATATGCATATCAATTATATTTATGGTAGGAATTTATTCAAATAATTTCATACCCCATCATGAATTAGCACAAACATTTGAGAGCCCACTAAAACAAGACTAATAAATTTCATACCCCTCCAACAATTCTTCCGCCCCTTTGTCCAGCATTAAAAATGACAGTTCCCTTACACCATTATAATGAAATAAGAGGACACAGCTCATTGAATGATCAGGGCGAAACTACTAGGAGGGTTCAATGCAGTGCCCCTCAGTGACCACAATAGTGGATGTTGTCGGGTAATTTATTTGGCTCCTCATATAGTCATCGAGCAATTGTAGAGAAATTCATTGATGTCGTTCTTTCATTACAACTTTTTCCGTAAGCCAAGTATTATGAAGCTTATGGAAAATTAAAAGAAAAGTGGCAGATTTTAAGAGGAACTAAGAGGCAAATGCCCCCCCCCCCCCGATGTAGATTAGTTGGTATTGTTTGATTGTTTGGCATAGAGTGGAAGGATTCTAGGAACTAAAATGTGGATAGTGGGCAAGTCTATTTTGTAAAAGTTGGCAAATGTCCCACCGATACCCACCACCCCGTATAGATTTACGAAAGAGGTATATTCTTTGCCTCCTACCTTTTTATTGGAAACAATCATGCTTTGCAATCACTGCCTACAACCAACCTACAATCACTGCCAAAAGTACTTGGAACACCCATTGAGTAAAGCAGTTTATTTGACAATAGCAAATTCCCGGTCAAATTTGACGGCTAGTGATCCCCCCCCTTAATATAAAGTTGAGGTAAAAGCTTAATTGCTAGAGTGCTATTTGAGAGCAAATCAATTGTCTACTACGAGTAATTCCTGATTAATTCAACGTTATTCTGAGGGGGGGAGAGCGGGAGTTTGCTCTATGAGTCAAAAAGCAATATCTTCCAAGACTTTTGGCAGTGATTGTAGGTAAGATGTACTCTGTGTTGAAATACACAATTTTATATAAGAAAACAGTACTTGATTGTTCAAAAAGTTAAGAAAGTTCAGTATTCGAAATTTGAGAGCTTAGAAAGTTGACAAGTTGATACACATTTGAAATTCCAGTTTTTATGCAAGTCCATCATCTCTTCTGATCTATTTGTATAAATTTCCTATGATAAATCTATGTATTTCAGTGTTTTGTGCCTGTCTGTCTGTCTGTCTATCTCTCTGTCTGTCTGTCTGTCTGTCTGTCTGTCTGTCTGTCTGTCTGTCTGTCTGTCTGCCTGTCTACCTGTCTGCCTGTCTGTCTGTCCGTTCGTCCATCCATCCGTCCGTTTGTCTGTCTGTCTATCTGTCTGTGTAACAAACTCGAATACTCTTGGTGAAAAAATCTTAAGAAGGTTTTGGTAGTTGAATTATGAAAATAAAATGTTAGTACTAGGCGAAGAAACACCTTACTTATAAACAAACGAGTAGATAGAGAGTAGATTTAAATGCTGTCCCCACGGAACACGAACAGACTGCTACCGGGGTCTTGTTAAGAAACTTGATAATGGCAGTGTATTAAAAGTTGGTTTTACTTACTGAAGCACTGTGAATAAAAATGTGTATGTAGATGATGACGATTGATTGGGAGTCAAGCGCAAAGCCAAGCAAGTACGTCCCACCAAGAATAGGTATCAATGTCAGGAACGGCTTTGCGTATGACCTGTTTGAGAACAAAGTAAAGCCTATTAAGACATATAATTTCATAACATTTTATTGAGTTTAGCATGTCTTCTGTAACAATATATAGAGACTTTTATAAAATAATAGGTGAGTTCTGTCCTGGGAATTACACAAAGGGTGTGGTAGACACTAAAAAATTTGTAAGTTGTCTAAAAAGTAAAATGATAAACCATAATTTTATCTAAAAATTATAAATACGTCGTAAATATACAGAGTTAACGTCAGTTAGCTTTTATGTCTTACTTTCAATGAAGGAAGTGCCCGAGTTAACGGTTTCGATTTGCAAGTCCACAAAGTGATCTGTAAGAATGTGGAGTGGTGCACGGAAATTTCGTCACTCTCGAGCGGTTAAGAGCAATATTTCGAGGAAAATTGTTTAAAATTGCTGAGATGGAACATGGGGTGTGCCGAAGTGGATGATGTGAGGGGTATCACACTCCCCAACTTTTGGAGAAGTTGTCGGTAACTTTTTGGTTGGTCGGTAAAAGTTAGCAGAACAATCAGGCCTTGTCGGTAAAACTAATAAAAGAACATGTAATAGATTGCAGAATCGTGATAACTTAATAAACGAAAATAACTGATTAAAAGACGCATGTATTTCAAAAAGTGGCGAATATATTCCACTGTAAAGTGCTGAGATCACAGTTGGTAGAAATAGAGAATATCATTTGATGTGGGGAAGGCATAAACAAGAAACGTCAACCTAAATCTTACACATCTGCAAATTTTCTGCCCTAAAATGCTTATTGTGCAGGCCAATAAGATAGGCTATACGTTGTTTTATCAGCTGCTCTTGTAAAGCCTTATCTTAAAGCCCTACAGATATTTCCAATAATCCTAGAGCTTTGCTGAGCTAGAGTAGCGACGGCCAAGTCCCGTGTCTTGCATAATGCCATCCGGTTTGCGTGTGCTGCAGTTCCTGAACGATATAAAAGACATCATCTATGTATGTCAATGACCAATGAAAGTGAAGGCTTTGATGAGTTTTCAATCCGTGGTTATTCTCAAACCAAGACATTCTACGCTCGTAAATGACTATTGAAAGTCTGACAGTAACATCACCCACAATAATCATGTGGGCTGTAAGCTATTAGTAACTGTGTCTTGTTTGTATAGAGGATTTCCCTGGTAAGACCTCAGCACTATTCTGTGACTTCAGTGAAAAGAAGCGGAAAGAACCTTCATCTGGGCGTGAAAAATTGAAAATAACATAAAGCCAGCTGTGGCAGAAATAACACGTCCTTTTAGGAAAGATGTGCAAAATTCTATATCTAACCTCGTGTTACTCCTTGAGCTTTGTAGCTTTCTTGACGATCTTATACCTTTGACTAATGAATGGCAAATGACAGCATACATAACAGTGTTCGCCTTAATGTGAATAGAAAACAGAGGGTTTGTCAGAAGAGGGGTATAGGGGCAAGGGTTGTTTACAAGACACACAAGGTGTGATTTTAGCGCAACATCATATGTGCAATATGATTTTCTTTGCTAAATTTCATAATTGAATTATTCTATAGTAAGATGAATCATAACACATATTTCTAATATAATGTTTACTGAACTTTGTTAGAAAACTGTATTCTCAAAGCTCAAGTTCGTCCAATGCAATACATGAAAGTTGCTAGCTTGAAATACACGATTTTTATTTATAAGGGACGGGCTTATAACAAACCTAGAACTATACCTTTGACTAGTGAATGTCAATAGTGAATGTGAATAGACACGCTAAAATTTAAGAAACTTATAGAACTACAAGGAAGGAGTTAAGACACTTTCTGTGCCACCATTCACAGTTTTTGGAACCCCCTTTTTCCTCCACGGATTCAACAAGTTTCCACTATCTATAGCATGTTTTATGTGCTAAACCTTGTGGGTACTACAAAAGACAATGTTTTTCAGGTTGTTTTCGTTATCACTGCAGTTTTCTCACTACATAAGGCTTTTAAGAAACTTTTAGAACTAAAATGAGGCCAAAATTAAGAAACTGTTACTACTAGGCCTTGAGCCAGGTTTCTTATAAAAGAAACAAACGTGTAAGTTATGAAAACGTTACGAAAAGGCGAATCGTTCCCCTCTGGCCACATAGACTGAGGGTAATGGGGGTTATTGCTCCTACTACCCCATGCTGTGGACATCTTTGCTTCACATCTATCCAAGCTAGCTTCAAATCAAGGAGAAATCAGGGAGGCCCTTGCTATCATACTTCCAAACAAGTAAGTATTTTGGATTTAAGTTTGGGGCAGTCTTAACTTTCTTAATACCAATTCAATCTTGAAGCTGTATGGAATACTCCTACTTGTATTACTGGAAATTCTAGCTCTAGATACAATTATAGTCATTGATAGGCAAGAATGATAAAGTCAGATGTATTTGGCAATTTTCCCTGACATGATCAGCATCAGATTACTCGTGATTACTCAGCAGTTTCCCTCACTTTTATCAAGGATGGGAATATACCTAGAATTTCCACATAATACCGTACCATTAGTCAAATGTCTAATGGTTATTCAAGAGCACGTTGCGTAGTTACATTCATGGAGAAGCAGAGACAGATTAAAGTAACTACTTACACCAAGGATCACGGCTGCTGGCCCCTTGAACATCCATGAATGCTTTCCCAAGCCAAGGCAACTAATCAATGTAAAAAAAGATAGATGACAGTTTTCGTTATGAGGTCGTAGTCTATTTGGCATAATTTGCTTTTCCTATTATTTAGAAATATTTAGAAATAATTACAGTAGATCATTCTCTCCTTACCCTTTTGTATTTAGGAATGCACTTGGTTTTACGACGAGGCAAATTGTAAGAGGAATGATTGGAAGTCCTAAAAGACAAAAGTGATCCATTATAAAATGGAGAAGCAAAGGGCTGATAACTTTATTAAGCGATTTTTATGAAAAGAACTTTGGAGAGATTCTGTTAGACATGGAGCGGAGAGGGAGAGTGAAGATGATGGGTTTCCTAAGATTTTCCATCTGTGTTGAAGCTGTTTTAAAATTAGAATGAAATCATAAAAGTTATATAATTTCAATCACGTATTCAGAGAAGCATTAGTATCTGGATTTGCTGATTGACCGATTACTCGATTGATTGATTGATTGATTGATCGATTGATTGATTGATTGATTGATTGATTGATCGATTAATTAGCATACTGAAAACTTTTTTCCTCCAGCTCCAACACTCGTCACATTATGAAACGTGGGATAACGACTCAAAAGTGAACTATTTCGGTGCACCTTTCGGTCGTTATCCGACGTTTCATACACTGACGACTGCCGGACGAAGAAAGCTTTCGGTATGCTAAAAGAATGTTTCCGCTTTTTCGTGCAATAGTAACATTTTCTAGGACGAGCAGACTATTCAGCGTGTTAAATACAATAATTAAATATCCAAATCGAATGAAAAGCATACAAACATAATATTAATTACAATATAATCTCAAAAACAACTTAAAGGATAGGATGGTTAATAGTAAAGTTGAAATGATGCTTACATAGCTTGCAAGAGAGAATCAGGGTCAAACAAAGGAGTTGGGTGGAGTTGGACTTAAAGCTTAGGCTGGAGATACCATTTTGTACGAGCACAACAAAATATTAGTGGGGTAACAGTTAGATACAATTTCAGAACCGGAGTACAACCTAGAAATTTCCCATGGACAATAATCTCACGTGTCTCATAGACGAGACAATTGTTCAAGAGAGATAGGGTGCGTATGAAGTGCAAGGATGGCATAGATAAGAAAAATATGGATTTTTATCGTCTTTTTGTTAAGTGTCTCAAGGACTTTTGGGGAGTATTGTAGGTTTACAAAGAAGTCCTGACGTCATTGATGATAATAGAGCTTAGGGGGATAGAATAGTTTGGGTGATTGCGATGATTTGGTTGATTAAAATGATTTGGATGATCACTCACCCCAGCCAATAATAGCATATCTGCAATGATTAGAGGATTTTCCTTGGAACACCATCACAATACGAAGTATCAAATTTACTCCTTCGACACTCATCCATGAGTATGTGGCAAGAAGTGTGTAATAATTTGACAATGCAAACACTGTACACAGCCACTGAAAAATGCAATAATTGTAACAGGTCTCGTTTACATAGCATAACATTTTGAGATTCGTGGACGTATTTATATACAATTCATATGCAGTGGTGGCGCACTAGGAGGACTGGAAAGGCAAGCCCCCTAGTTTCCTCCAGACTCGATTTTATAGTGCATCAAAGTTCGAGGAGAAATCATTTCACGAGATGGGACGTTTCTAGTTGGATATTATTCTTCCTTATGTCATATGCCTGCTGTTTGTAGCCTTTAGTTGCATATTTCATTATCCGTTGTACTGTAGAGTGCGATTCCAGAGGGTATGGTCCACTAAAAATTCCTCCCCTCCCCCCAACCTGAGATCGCTGGCAATCCTCTAGTCATACATTATAGTTAGTCAGTATGTAAATTCATGCCAGGAGACATGCCCTAATAGAAGTAGATAACCTTGTCAATTATTTAGGGTTCATTTACCCTTTCCGTAACGCCAAAGTTACCGTTTTAGAGGCTCTCCCTCCCCCTCTGGTAACGCTCCATGATATAGCCCTACATATGAATTAAATAATAGCGTAGCAACTCAAGGTACCCTCCCTCCCCGTTAGAGGTGTTTCATATTACATGAAGCTGTCTCTGAGCCTTCCAGGCTCTAAAGGTGCCCTTCAGAGGCTTTCAGGGGAAGGTTATTTTGCATATATTGAAGTACAAAACTTTTAAGCTTGAAGAGCCCCCAAAACAGAAAATCCCTAAGAGCTCCAAGCCATTCTGTTATACCACTGATTGGCCCACTAGCCCTCTAAGATGGCCTACAATCAGGGAGCTTATTCATTGTGAAACACTGGTGATATGATGTCTGAGCAAGCTAGCCCCTGAATACTTAAGCGGTTGTCTCCCTAAACTCTCTCATTACCATGTACCATCCCCTCCTGTTCTTCGCAATTCTGAGACTGATCTGCTAACAACCCCGAATGAAACCATCTTATGGGAAAAAAAGTCCTTCGCACTTCATGGAGCTAGAGAGTGTAATAATCTTGACCCAGCAACAAAACTTGTACCCTCTATTCCATGAGAGTGAAGACTACCGATGTTCACTAACATAGTTTAATCTGGTCTTCAATCTGTTTTCCTTTTCCTCCTTGAGTTGGCTTTAGATTTAATTGTAAATTTATATATATATATATATATATATATATATATATATATATATATATATATATATATATATATATATATATATATATATATATATATATATATATATATATATATATATATATATTATATATATGTATATGTATATGTATATGTATATGTATATGTATATGTATATGTATATGTATATGTATATGTATATGTATATGTATATGTATATGTATATGTATATGTATATGTATATGTATATGTATATGTATATCTTTGTAATAAGCTATATTGAAATTGGTTTTTCCTACAGGACGAAATGTAAAGCATATTTTCACCTATGAATTATAGTCGTGTATACATAAATTTGAAAGATCGTACACCCTCCCCAGCCAAATCGCTATGGCTACGACCCTGTCTTTGCTGCTAGAGGATTACCAACAATAAACTTATAGTTTCTTGTTAGCCTTATGTCTATGATTTGATATTGTTCTGCTGCCCATGTTTTTTCCGATGCAAAGCCTATACATGAACTGATGAACAAAATGACAATAACAGCCCAAACAATAATATGTCATTGCAATGCAATTTAGATGTAAAAATGAGAATAGATTATATTGCCTTACCCTATAATGGATCATTTTGTGTTGCGCCCAGATACTGATGACGTAAACAGTTTCAGCAATGGTGACAGTTATGAACAGATTCCTTCGAATGAACCATTTTGTTGTTTTCGGCAAACTGAATTGAATAGAAGCCGAACTGATATCACGAACAGAAAACTAGCATTACGAACAAACCATTAATGCCGTAAATGATAGCATATTTCAAGATACAAAAAATACTGGGAAGAACGTTAAGCCCATTGTCAGACCTGTACTTCAGGGGTGGTAAAATTGCCTTGGGGAAGCATGTGACACAATGCTGTTGTACCAATTATTACTAGAGATATATTCGATGGAACACATGTTGTCTAACTGACTCACTCAAACGTACTCACTTATAACACAACAAAAGGAATACCGTAAATCCTCGAGTTAGTTCCCCTCGAATAAGCCCCTCCCTCGAATAAGCCCCCATGCTAGAACTTCAAATTGTTAATATGCCCCCCTCTTCGAATAAGCCCCTGCCCTAGGTGATGATGAAGACTGTGATAAAGACTAATGCTTAAATTTAGACTGTTTTTGTAATAGTATGGAGAAAAGGAGCTTTGACAATGAGCTTTTTATACGACATTGGTCAAATAATTAAAGCCCCCCTCGAATAAGCCCTCCCCTTGAACAAGCCCCCACCCAAAATGCATAAAAAATAAATAAGCCCCCAGGGGGCTAATTCGAGGATTTACGGTAAAGTAAATCCTACTCTGGTTATGAGCTTGGCTTTTGCTGATTTTGGTGTAGGCATACTTCTATATTTCCAAAGGGCGTTGCCCTAAAATGAAAGGGTGCGTTTTCCCAGAGCCGTCCATTATTGTTTCCTCTTCCAATTCTTGACGGCTCGTACCGCCCACTGGAAACCACTAGACACTCGGTTCCCGACGGCGGGCACCCTCTAATAAAGACTTACATTTGCGCCTCCGCATGGAACAAGAGCATAGTCCATGCAATGATCATCAACATGCCATAGTGCTGAATTGCAGATTGTCCACCAGGTAGAATGTCTATACTCTGTATTGAGGAAGATAGCGCATGATGTGCTTGTAGCTAGAAGTATCTGCCTATTATAAACCTTCTAAAAACTCTCAAGTCAATAGGTCACTTTTGTAAAATCAGTTATAAGGCTTTGGCAGGAAAGGTTTTCTAATTCAAGGCACACTTTATTCAAAGCAACAAAATACAGCATTGTCAGAACTTTATTTGCATCTAAATGCAGGTCGATACTTGGAAATGTGGACAAACCTCAACGAGAAGAGAAAGATTAACGCAATGATCAAAGAAATGAGTGAAGCTATTGATAAGAATGCATCGAGGCCAAGAATCACTTTCACGCGAGTAGATGCCTTTGTCTTTTCTGTGGTCTTTACCTTAAAGTAAAATGCAGTCTGTTGAAAGTATTGACTTAACAACTTACAAGCCTAATCAGGGATGGCAGCGGTTGGCACGAGGATTGTAGGGAGGCAAAGTACCCCAATGATTGAAAGTTTTGTTGAACTATTTTTCTGAATGGCTGAGTTTTGGTAGGTTTTTATTACCCAAAATAGTAAGTAGCTAGGTCTTCTCTGGCAGATTGCAAGCTAACATTGATTTAAATCGTTTGGTATAAATTATTATGGTAGATGCTATCACCGATTTAAAAATCTCAAAGTTACAAAGATTGGAAAGATCGAGGAATGGTGATAAGTTTATGAACAAAATATGAGACATTTAGTTTTTGTTGAGAAAATTGGCATCCGATTATTCAATGAGTTTATATACCGTTGCATCATCTAGTCGAATGGCCTAGATCTTCTTGAATGATGACCACAAAATCTTTTGTTCTTTTACTCTGACTGGGATTGTATGGCCTGGTCCAGCAAGTTAATCATGTCCATTACACAAAGTACATTGTTTTAATATTAGTTGCTTGAGCATGCTCGATTCATTTGGCTATCGTAACCATGGGGATCTACAACGGTGCATCCCCATAAAGCACTGCAATTCAAAATGATTCGTTGTGCATTGCGCACTATTGACTTGTTTGCAAATGAAACAAGGTACTGTCCCAAGCTCCATTTTATGCATATTTTGCAAGTGTTCAAGTTGCTTGCTACCCGGTAAAGTACCCACTAGCAATGTATCATTAAAATATAATTTCACTAAGTCTCAAGGTCCTACAGATCTTTTACTTGCTGGGCAAGGTTTATGTTATTTCCTCCCGGATCCTGACAGAACTCTCGTCACATTTCGCTATACCAGTTTATTTGAGTTGGTAATTAGTATAGTCATAGAGCTAACCCTTTGCAATGAGACTTAAAACAGAATCCTCAATTTAAAAAATGCTTTTAGGGAGCACCTTTAAGGATCGCGTAAAATTAACCCAGTTCATTTCTCAATTGTCCAATGAATTTGCACAGAAGTGTACTGAATTTAGAATTCATTTTTACCGTCATTTAAAGCAGAACATTCCTGAGCCTCCAGGGCTGCAACCCTGACTATAAGACTTCAACTGTTCTATGAATCTTTAAGCAATGAATACACTATATACTCCATTCGTGAACAAATGTTAATAAACTGTGGTAGGAGCAACTGCTGGAAGCTTCTCTGGATTCTCTATTGGGAGAAAATCCATTTAAAGATCCTATTAATGTTTTAGCTTCCAAATTTATTGGCTTTATTGCTTACCTCTTTAATTTCAATATGGGAGTCATTCAAGCTACTACCATTGTTTGCTGTTTTATTACATCTGTTATGTAAGTTTGTCACATTGCCTCTACAATCTGTCCCAATACTCTAAGAATGAGAATTATGAATAGCAAACATGAATCTCTTTTGAATATTAGGAATTCATCCAGTGGTGTGCCGAAGGACTTTTGAGTACGCGGAGGGTGTAGCAAATCCAATTTACCGAAAAGCTTGACGAAAGTACCTTAAATATCGATAAATCCTGAGGCCTAATGGTTATACCAGCTTTTAGGATCGTGCCTAAAAATTATCAACAGCTTCGGAAAAAGGAGTGTTTCACACATAAACATCTCCTTCTTCGGCATACCCATGAACCCATCATTTCACTATGTCTGCACAAGTAAGAATTAAGCAAAATAACAACTCACTGCTATATTGGTGCCGCATTTTGAGTGTGCATGCGTTTGTTTGAGGAGCATGCAAAAGAGTTTCAGCATCGAAAGAATGTTCTATAGCATTGATTCGTTCGCATTGTCTTGAAAATGAGGTTAAGCAAAGATTTTATTGTTTTCTATGCATTCCAGTCGAAAATTTCGCGTTACCGAAGCATCAAAGGTGCCTTCACAAATTTCCCTTTTGCCTACTCCTTATTCGATAAATTTGGTACTAATAAAGAAAGGGCTAGTACGCACGTTGGAGAAGTCCAGCTGGAAGAAAGTAATGATGAAAAGTTACTGGAAATCACTCTTGATAAGAAATTAAGTTTTTAAAAAAGTATCCAAGGGCTATGTGTAAAAAACTGTCAATATCTTCATGCTCTTACTCGTATTTGAATCTACATGGAGCTCGAGAAGTTCTTACAAAAGAACTAATCAATTATGTAATTTTAAGGATCAATAAAGTTACAAAATAAGCAATGACTTACTTCGAAACTGTCAACACTTTGAGCATTATCCTGTATGAAAAGCAGAAAGTTCTCAGTTAACATCAGTAAAAACCCAAGGACAAGTTGACATGTTTGGTGTTGTAAATATGATATCCCCTCATGCCTCCAACGACAGGATAGTAGAGATCGTCTAATACCGTAAATCTTCGAATTGCCTCCCATCCGTAAATCTTGAAGTCCACATCCTAGAACTAAAACTTACTAATAGACCCTTTTTTGAATAAATCCTCATTACTTAATACCTTTTTATAGATTAATTTTGTATTTAAAGTAATCTTTTATATTATAAATAAATGGAGCATTGGAAATGAGATTTTATGTGGCATGCTGAAGGAAATGCTGTAGGCCCCCTTCGAAAAAGCCCCCTTCAAATATGCCCGCCCAAAAGGTAGAAAATGCGAATAGGCCCCCAGAGGACTAATTCGAGGATTTATGGCAAATGGGGTTTCTTTTCTCAGTGGGGGACTTCCCAACAAGGCCCTTTACGCTTTCCACTAGTTGGCCTATAAATTCCCCTCTAAAAGCGCAGTTTTCGTTATAGAGGTTTTAAAGCCTCATTTTTAATTTTTTCATACGCTGCTTCAGTTTAAATTTATTTGCAACTTCTTTTTTCTTAACCAATATCAGTTCTAGCATTGCACCAAAGCTAGGTAGTGAAATCTACGGGAAGTTCTATCAGCGATATGCCTAGAAATTTGCTTGGGGGTCTAGGAAAAATGACCAACTATTTCATTTCTGTCCCACTTTATTTTCCAGAATACAAGGAAACAATGATGTCAGTTGCTAGTAACAACAAGTTATTTGCATTGCCATAAGAAAGAGAGTTGACTATGACCAACTAGGATCAACTGAATAAATGAATTGCTAGTTGAAATTTGGTCAAACTCCTTAATTAGCGCTAGATTTTCTCCTGCATGACCAACCTTTTAAAAAATTTTATAGACAATGGGGGCGTTACGCTCCCCCACGCCCTCAATTGGAACATCACAGCAACGAATTTCCCAAAGTTCCCAATTGCTACAGTGCCAATTCTCCACCATTGAAAAGTCCTTAAAACACGTAATGCTATACGAAACATGATATGAAATTTAGAATTTCAAAAAATCGCTTACCTTTCCAAAAAGGAGCTCTGGTACAAACAAGTCATCATAGTCAGAAGCGAATACTACAAGGGTACGAGCTTTTGTTTGTATTTCACTAGAGAAAAACAATTTTCTATGTCAAATGAAGAATATTTAAATGAACTAAATGAAAGGATAAGGTACTAATTCAATTTCGATGGTACAAGCACTAAGAAGTTTATATGTTGTTTCATTACTTACTATGATCATTATGACTTTACCATTCATTTGAGTGGTGGTTTTGAATTGTTTTCGGGCTATTAGCTTGTCATTTGAGTTAGTTGAAATGATTCATGACTGAGTTGCAATACAATATATCACTGAAAAATTCTTAATTTCTGATTAACAAAACGCTCACCCTTTAACCACAAATCTATTAGTACGCTGCAATGTAGTTAACTTTCTTGTCAATGAATTCCGCAAAGCTCCTTCCTATAGCAAGAATAACGATGCGCTTAGAGGTAAGACTTGCCATCACGTTTCTCTTTTGTGTTACTCAGGATTTTTAAGGAGCATTTCAAGGGCTTACTCCAGGGCCGCTCCTAGGAATTGTTTTTACAGGTGTTTGGGATGTGATACTCCCCACTTTTCGCAGAACATCCTGCAATAGTTTGGCTCGTTAATAAAAGTTACAATAATGATCGTGGCTTGTCGGTAATGATAGTGCCTTGTTCAAGCCTATCAGTAAATTGCTTTTATACAACCCGCATTCAAGATTCCATCGGCACGCCACTGTGTGTAGGACCTAGAATTTGCTGATAAAATAAGCATTGTTACCTTGGTTGAAGAATATCTGCTTAGCTTTTAAGCATTATATATTGAATTTGTTGGCAAATTGCATATATATATATATATATATATATATATATATATATATATATATATATATATATATATATATATATATATATATATATATAGAATAAACCACAAATATACTATCCTTTAAGTAAACGTTTCGATCAGAATCTTCATCAGTTCATCAGAGTACTGATGAAGATTCTGATCGAAACGTTTACTTAAAGGATAGTATATTTGTGGTTTATTCTATTTATGTAATTTATATACGTTGTGGATGCGGCTTAGGTTTAGTTTGTATATATATATATATATATATATATATATAACTATATATATATATATATATATATATATATATATATATATATATATATATATATATATATATATATATATATATATATATATATATATATATAACAAATACACCACAACACCTAATTCTTCTTTTTAGGGTCCAACAACGTAAATACTGGAAGCAATCTCCTGATAGAAATTTCACCTGGGGAGTACTATAAGCCGGCTTAAGCCCCGCATCTCACTTTTGGTATGAGCCTACCTTCCTTATAGTAATTGACTTGGACTAGTCAGTATTCTAAGACAAGATTCTAAGAAGGAACCCTAATGAAAATTCTTTTTGAGCTAACTAAGCAATGCAAAGTAATTGCGTATAACGATATAAAATTTCCTGCACCTTGCACACAAATTCAAAAATTTGACAGGTAAATAGGAATCTTGAATCCTATAATAAATTCATTAATTCCATAGGACATTCATTAATGTTAATCGTGTGTTCTTTGTGTTATCATGGAAATCATGGGTGCCATCCTTAAGCATAGCATAAATTAATGAATGTGCTTGAGTAATGTACTTACGAATCATACTCTACAGAAAGATTATCAAAATTAACCCTACCTCGTGGTCAATGCATGCCAATTTACTGGTGTTCACTTTGATCAATGTCTGTTAAAGACGATGAGATCAATTCAACTTCAAAATGACAGAATAGCGTCTGTAACAAATTACAAACTTCGACATCACTACCTAAAGTAAGATTTTCGATCCCAAGTCTATATACAGTAGTTGAAGAGAAAAGGAGTATACTTATTTGATAGTATGTAACACTGGTGAAGGTTATTTTTACAAAGAGAGAGTAGCTTTAAGTTACATTTAAACAATGCTTCAGGTGACGTAATAAGTGAAATAATTTGTGCTTACTTTAGCAAGCAAGATCAGGGCCCCAGTCTGGCCAACGTAGGTCGTTTCAAGTGACTTATCGATTATCATTATACCCAGTTCTAGAGATCTTCTTAGCTTCACAGCATTTCTACTGTAAGTAAGAACTTTTTTGGCAAGGAAATCCAGATTCATCGCCGATGTATTTGATAACTCCTGGGAAAAATTACCATAAAGAAAGTATTCTTACTAACTTTATCAATTATTTTATTTATCACGACAAATTGCACTCTCTCCAACAATAGAAGTCAAAAACATCCAAGAGAAACTTACCAACAAGTTAATATTTCTGCTGCACTTAAGCAAATAAACTTGAGTGCGAAGTGTAAAATGTGATATTGTTTCAATTATGAAAACACTATATACTTTATATTACCAGACTTCACAGAGTAAATTAACTTAAGAATAACTAAGAAAAATTCACGATATTTCCGGAGTATTTTGAGCTTCTATTACACCCCTAATAATTATAGCTGCTGCTTTGATCATGTAGGGTCTAGAAATAATTTGATGTAATCACTTTTTACCGTATCATTCCTCTAGGAGAGGGAGAGAAACAACAAAAATGTTGCCAATATGCACCAAGGAACTTTATGACCAGCGTTCAAAGTCAATCGTTTCTGAATCTGTTATGTTGATCCGTTAAATTGTAGGATTTTTCAAACTGTAATACGAAACAACCAATAAGACCATTCTGACTTAAAACAGGGTATTCCCTTTCGGTGGGCAATTGCGCCCTTTGAATAGGTCTGTGGGCATATTGGCATATATTGGGGCGATCGTAGGAACTGAAATATGGACAGTCGGAACATCTATTTTCTCGAAGTTGGCAAATTCATCATTGATGTGCAAAAATCCGCTATATTAGGAGAAGGAATAAAATCATCCTCACTTACTTCGGAATTAAAAGGATCAGGCCGAGGATCACTGCAGCTACAATAATTTATGTCCGACCAAAATGTTCCATGTATAGCATTAATCTTGCACGTGCGATGCAGAACACCTGATGAAATTTGACAGAAATTTTTCAGCGTTATGATGGTCAATTATTTCCGTGGTAGTTGAAGAAACTGGACCTATTCAAGCACTTATGGAAAAAGAAGAGAACTCCACTAAAATAAATTTAAAATACATGTATTTCGTAAAGAGAGTACCTTTCCAGTGTGATTTGATATGGTGACAAGCAAGTTTCTTGGTCACACCAACTGCTCCTCTTTGCCAGCGAAAAATCATGCCAGCAGCGGTACTCGTGTCATTTGTGCAATAATCTAACAAAATAAAATGTGACCTAATTTATTGGTGGATCTCAATAAAACATTCAGATTAGGCCTGTAGCCAGGGTAACTTTGTTAGGAAGGACAGTTTCACTGAGCCGACCTAGGAGCACTGTAAGCCCTCCATCTGGAGTTAAAATACTCTTGATTGCATAATTTGGCCAAACTCAACAAGTATGAAAAGATGCAAGAAAATTTGAGTTGTTTGCTTTTCATATGTTACTAAGACAAATTCCTGTTTAACTTAACAGTCTTCTGAGTACAAATGGGAGGTTTTGCTCTGCCAGTTACAAAGCGTTGTTAGGTGATCAAAGAATTTGGCAGGCATTCTAGCTTCTTGACAAGATAATAGGTGTTATTGAGCGACAAAAAAAATTTGATCATCTACTCACGAGACATACAATTCTCTTCGTCAGTTCTATCACTGCAATCTGCTCTGCCATCACATAGCTTTTCACGGTAAACTGCCTCAGGATATCTTTTGCACATAGTAAAAGTAGAACCATATTTCTTGAAAAATTCATTTTGATCTGAAAATGATGAAATACAGGCGCTGAATTTTTGCTGGAGAATGAAGGAGGACTTAAAAGACGACTTACGAAAAGACGAGGGATCGCTGGTACTGCTTGGTGGAACCTAGGTTGAATTGATACATCTTTAAATGTTTCTCTGGCCCACACCAAGCTTTGCCCTCAAAAAGTACTACCATTATTGCAGTAATAATGTGTAATAATGAAGAAAGAAACAATAGAGTGAAAAGGTGTGGACAAAAAGCATATAAGAAGTGTAAAGTAAACAGTAGGAACAGCAATAGTTTAGGAAATGCCGAAGGAGCGAAGGAAAGGAATTGACAGATAATACTAAGAAACTGGGCCTGGCAAAGGAGAAGTTAAGACTTTGAAGTTATATCCATGAAATAACATTTGAAAAAGTTATTATTTTTATGAAAAAGTCAAGCTTGTTTACGTTCCAATGAGCGCTCTAGGCATCTCTTGGTGCTTCTAGCAGCTCATGTCTTCAAATGCTAAAAGATCTTAATTAGGACAGACATATACAACTTCAAATGATCAGGAAAATAATGAACCTTGCTATCTGTTGAATGTATTATATTTTCTACTGTCGCAACAAAGTTTGGACAATTACCGATTTGATAGACTTCTGATGACAGTTTGCACTTTCTACGTATCTTTTTGTCTTGCCCTTGTTCTCATCTGAGACTACCCTATTGTATGCTGCCTTTATGGAATTCAGGGCCGTTCCGAGAAAGTTATGGGAGGGGTGTGGCCACTTTGGTTTAGTCGAATGGAATCAAAATTGCAAATACCCGCGTAAACAGCGACGGTGCGATCAAATTATAACTGGGGATGATAATTCCGCCAAGCAGCCTAGGGGATCCCACTATGGCTGGGTCATGCGTGGGAGACAATTTTTCAAATTTCACGCTCAATTTTTCAAAGGCACCTCCCACACTAGGACCTGACTGAATAGTTTAGTGCTCAATAGGGATCCAAGAGAAATCTACAATCAAATTAAAATGCAGTGGGAAAATAAATTTATTGGAAAGTAGTTGGGAGGAGGCTAAACTGCTTGGTCAACCTTGAAAATTTTTTTCCAACATTTATAATCAATTTGCCGATTGAACCTTTTTCAAGGGGAGTGTCACAACCCCAACACTTTCAATGTAGAGATGGTCCTGATAGAGAGGTATTTGATTGTATATTATAACTATAAATTGTATTCAATGAAAGAAATATTAATTTTCATTATAATAACTAATCATTCATTCATTTACTTAAATTCGGCATATCAATAGCGTTAAAGTGCTTTTTAATATCATCTAGGCAAGGAAACACTAAGTAAAAATAAGCTAACATTTTCAAATTCTTCGCTATTGGTAGTCACGTTGCAAAGAAGTGTTTTTAGCCCCTTCTTTATCCAGCTCTGTTTTTGCCATATTTTTCATCTAGCTCCGTTTTGTGGGTAGAGTAATGTGAACGTAAAGTCAGAAAATGGAGCTAAAAATATCCGTTTTTATGCTGCCCTAAATTTGGTCGGACCAGTATGTATTAGAACTTTGTCTAGAAGCAGAGTCGAGGATCTGATTGACACACAATTCTCTTTCTTCATAGAGGAGTAGCTTTTCATATTCATATCAGGCCCACCGATAACTTGTATGGTTCAAGGGACAAGTGGAAAGATGGGACCCTTGATGACGTCATTATTAGAATGAAGTACCCTAAGAATTACTTCATAGCTTTTAGAAGCCCCTCTCAGGCTCAGAGCTTGGGGCAATCTGCCCTACCTGCTCCCTCTCTCTCTCATCGGGCCTAGCTCATATTCAACTAACCTGGACAAATAGCGCAGTGGCGTGCTTTAGAAATTGTCTGACACCATGGCTGATGAATCACTTTGAATGCCAGTTCTCTTCCTTTGCAAGAATAGTTGCATCCATTTGCCATCCATGCATTATTTATAGGTGGGGAGTTGTAACAGTTTACTACCACATATCTTTGACAAGCTGGTTTAACAAGAAAAACTATTCTTATACATATGAAATGAACAAGTATGTTAGGCACAATAAAGTATCAATAAAGAAGTGACGGAGATGGTTTAGACAAATGTGGCATATTGTACAGAGTCATGAGAACAAGGAGAGATGGATCTGGCATGCTCCTAGAGGACAAGGGATGAACTGCTTCTAAAGGTTATGAAAGGTAGAATAAAAGGGAAGAAGTCAGAGGAAGAATTTTGATAGAACTATAGCATGAACAGAAGAATGGAGCATAAGGTGAAATCAAAAGAAGAGCAGAGGATAGAAGTACTACTATTAAATCCTTATACGCAGTGAACACTGCACAACGCGCTTTACAATCTTACACCATTCATTTCTGTCCTGCGTCAATTTGAAGAGTTTACAAGATGTTTGCTTTTCTTTGGAAAGATCCATCTGTATATCAATTCTTTTGAGGCCTTGTCGTATTGTCTGCATCCAGGTTGTTTTTAGTCTCCTTCTTGGCCTTTTCACTTTTCTGAGGTACTCTTCAAGGGCTTCCCTTGCTGGCGTTTCAGAATTTAACTTCATTAGATGTCCTAGCCATATCAGTCGTCTGTTATGGCGTAAAGGTGCTCATTGGTGATATTCTTCTTCCAGTTTATTCCTAGGATTCTTTCTAAATGTCTGTGTTTGTAAACGTCAATAGTTCTCTCTAAGTTTTCCGTTAGTGTCCACAGTTCGCTATTATATAGAAATACACTCGCAACATATGCATTAAAGGTTCTTAATTTGATAGAAGTACGTAGAAGGAATTGATACCCGGACGCACCTGTCTACGGACAGAGTACTGATGATGATGATGATGATGATGATGATGATGATGATGATGATGATGATGATGATGATGATCATGATGATGATCATGATGATGATGATGATGATGATGATGATGATGATGATGATGATGATGATGATGATGATGATGATCATGATGATGATCATGATCATGATGATGGTCATGATCATGATTTTGATGGTGATGATGTCTAAAATACTCTTGAAAGGTTTTCCAATTCATACCACTACCATTTTCCTCAGAAGGCTATACTGTACATATTTGCAAGATTTTTGCTGATTAAGTCAGCAATCTAGCAATAAATTTTAATAAACATTTCCTGAGATTTATTCTCGAAAAATCCCACAGCTGGTTGTTACATTATTTGATATTATTAGAGCACTGTCATACTTCAACCTGTGCCAAGAGCTCACCAAGAGCTCACCAAGAGCTCACCAAGAGCTCACCAAGAGCTCACCAAGAGCTCACCAAGAGCTCACCAAGAGCTCACCAAGAGCTTTAGGTGGTTGTGATAGCGCTATTGAATTTCCGTAGGTTGCTCCAGTAATGTACCTTACTACTTGCCAAAATTCATTTGAGTCAACTTCCTACTTTTTCTCTTCTAGGAATGGATCAACTGTGCTAATCACACGTGACAAAAATTGTATAAATCATAAAATCATTCTACCCTAAGCACGATTACGCCGAAATTCAAGAGGTTGGAATAATGACGTCGTTTGCTAATGAGGAAAGGTAACAGATGGAAATCTCAAATCTGTGCATGAAATTCCTGCGTTTGACCACAAAAGCAAGAATGGTATAGATGACATTTTGTACTTCATATTTGGCTTCAATGTATACTCACTGCTATTGATCCTACTGGCAACCTCTGTACATTGCTCTTCTGAGGTGCAAAACTCGGCCTTTTGTTGACCTTTTATAATTCTACCTACTGAGACACATTGAATTGTTCCCAGTAAACAGAGACATGACATGCAATAAGGCATTTCACCGAAGCCAACATGCGACAAATGTCCTTCCTTTATCGTTTTATTCAGGAGATTGCAATCTGGAGAGAAGAGAAGCAGTTTTAAAGTTCCTGAAGGAAGTTACTATATTTCAAGTGCTTTGAATCTCACAGTTCTATTGACTATCTATCGATCTGTGCAGTGGGTGTACCGAAGAACTCTTGAGTAGGGGTATAAAAAGCAATTTACGGAAAGGTTTGGACATGGCATCCTAATTGCGAACACAGCACTATGCTTTCCGATTAGCCAAGATCATTGTGATAACTTTCACTGATGAGCCAAAAGATTACCAACGGTTCTGCAAAAGGTGGAAGGTATCATACCTCCACACCCTCTACTTTGGCACGCCCCTGCATCTTTGGCATCTTTAGATCTATCACATTTCCAGTGTCATAAGTTTCACTGCGTATCTCTTTGAATTTTTTGGAATCTGCTTCTCAACATTTAGCACAAACTAATCTCAAAATTTCAAACATAGATTCAAACAAAGGTATCCAAGACAGGGGCGTGCCAGCGTAAGGGATGTGAGGAGAAGGGTGAGACACCCCCATTTATTGCAGAACCCTCAGTAATCTTTTGCCTCATCGCCAAAACTGCCATAACAATCGTGGCTTATCGGTATTATGCTGCCTTGTTCAAAGCCGTCCTTCTGGGCACCCATATCAATTTGACTTTGCAATAATAAATGTATCAATAATTATTACACACACAAGTCGGTATTTCACTACAGCACGAAAAAGTGGTACCATGTTTTAGACATACTGATCTGGCTATAAATTTCGGTTCACCTTTCGGTCGCTATCCGACGTTTCATACTCTGACGAGTGTCGGGAAAATAAGCTTTTCAGTATGTCTAAAACATGGTACTGCTTTTTCGTGCTGTAAAGAAGTTCTGTAGTACCAACAGGCTTTACAAGTTGGGGTACGCTTGGGTGCTACTCTTAAAAAAGCTTTAGGATAATTGCCTTTCAACTCCCTTGGCTTCCACTTTCATATGTTTACTACGTCTCTTGTGGATGCATTGGTATTGATTTACCATATGATAATAGCCTCATTATTTGTGGATTCATTCCCTTTATCTAAATGACCAATGAACATGCTGTGTCATCATACAATACACCATTATGTTAATGAAATGTTTTGTGTGTGCCTACTGTCAAAGATTAAAAGTCATGAATGTTAAGAAGTTTGATAATTTGAAGTGTTTATGTTACCTTCTGCTTCCTTCAGGTTCTTGATATCAACAGTTGAACAGTTATAGCACCCTATGAATGCAGGGACAGTGAACTGTCTTCTTATCTTTTCTGATACAGTCTTACTGCATTGGATTACCCCATCGTTGCATCGGCATACCACATCGTAAGCAATTTGATATGTCTCCTTGTGCAGTCTTACCAACATATGATAGTCGTCCCTGCAAATTTTGCAACGATATTTTCTCATATACTTTATAAGCCTGTATGCATTGCATCTGCGGCATAAGGGGTAAGACTTTGAGGTTTGAAGGCCATTCTTCACAATTCTTCCTTCTCTTCTGCAAAATGTCCTCCCACCAAAACACAGACACACAAAGCACTTGTTTATCCACCAAACACTACCGCTCTGGTATCTTCTTCTAGTCACATAGTTATAGCATGGTTTACACGGGAAGCGTCTGATGAACTTTGCCAAATTACAGTTAATACATCGTGTAACGAACCTAGGTAGATATCTTACTCTCTGGTATAAATAGGTGCAAATCATTCTTCCATTCGTACACTGACACCTTGTGCACTTATTTGGATTCCAAGTCATGCCATTGTAATACGTCATGGCCCTGTATGTGTCATTGCAGGTGCTGCAGGCTGTTCTGAACTCTGTCCTGTTTGTTTCACAATTGAAACAAAATTCCTTGAGCAGAGTTACCCTGCTTGAGCAAACGCTTGAGGTGTTTCCTTTGCTAGGACATTGCTTAAGTGACAGTGTTTGTGAAGCACCTCTGTAGCACGTCAAGGTAACATTTGCATTGCAGTGACAAGACAGGCAAGGTAGAGGCATAAAACTGGAGTTTACAGCGTGCCACTTTTGGCCAATGAATTCGTAGCAACCTTTGAATGGAAAACTGTAGTATGAAATTATGCAAAATTGATTTGGTTATTCCAGCTATTAATTTATTAAACAATTATGAAGACTCTGTCATAGCAATTTGTCTAGGAGCTTTTCTATAAGCAATTGCAATTTATTTAGCTTTTGAGAGTACTTAAGATTTTCAAGGTATTCATTAGTCTGGTGTTTACGTGGAGCCATTCAACTTGACGGTAGTTGTTCAGTTCATTTGAGACCTTTTATTGATCAAAGCTAGAAGGAGCATAACAACTCAAAACAAGCAATGACATTCCATAAATATTCATTCCCTTTCTCCAAGAAACAACTCAAATCGTATTTATGACTAAGAAGGGCATATTTGACTTGAATACCAGATCCGTCTATTTCTCTTCAATATTTTTGTATTCATTGTCTAATAGATTTACAAACAACAATCTAAAAGTCAAAAAACCAAATTGCATTTTTTGTTTGATTGAAAACAATCGCATATCATACACTAGCTGATTACATCACCTCTATATTATTCGAACTTATATTGCAGTGCTAGTATGTAGCAAGGTGGTTTAAAACGGGGTTATCTACTTCGAAAATTTTTGAGACAACACCTTATTGAATAGAGTAAAATCTATTCTGTTCATTTCTTGATATTTGACTGAGTGAGCACTGAATTGAATTTGCGATTCATTTTTAATGTCATGGCACAAGATATTAACATGAGATTGAGGAAAGTATAGTAATAAGGGACAGATTTCAAAAAAGGCTAAGTCATGAGGACTGTGCCCCCAGAAGCCCCTTTAAATTTAGCTAGGGTGGCTGGACCCCCTTCAATCCCCATATTTGCAACCCTCATTGAAATGTTTCTATATTGTGTTGTCGAACCCCTTGCATAGCATACTTGCCCAATTCACTTCAATAATAGCTCCGTTTGATTTTACATGTAAAAGGGCATTAAGGGGAAGCAGAAAATGAAAGCCCAAAACGTACTTGACAGACACAGATCAATCTAAATGGAAGATATGCAAAGGACTTTTCATCATATGTTTACAGCAAAAGCATCGCTTTCTAGAAGTTTACAAAGATTATCTTTTGTTGCCCTAACAAACACAATATTTGTACACCTAGTGATTCACTTCTTGAGAAACTTTGCTGTTAACATTTTTCCTTTGTTCACTTAACATGCTTGTGATTATCAATATCTAAATTTTTGTTTACTTATTTTAGAATACCTTTCTTGCACAAATGTCGATTTTTACCTTTGTTTGTTGATTCAGTTGTGTTGCCACTACCAGGTTGCATGGTATTGCCAAATTTCATATGCACCATCAAGACCAAAATTGTTGAAAATTGAGCTGCAAAATCAGATTGCTGCCAATGGAAATGATTGCAAATGACAAGGTACTGACATTATATATATATATATATATATATATATATATATATATATATATATATATATATATATATATATATATATATATATATGTATATATAGCCACTGTGGTCTAGTGGTTATGACGTTTGCCCGGAAAGCGAGAGACCCTGTTTCGATCCCAGCTGGTGGCAAGTTTTAATTTTCTCCTGATTTTTCTGAGCATTATATCCACCGAAAAAGGAGAAACCCTGGTTACTCGCTAGTTACTGATTGCTTATATATACATATATATATATTGAAAATGTTGCAGGGGGTGTAAAGTTTAATTAGAAATAGAATAACGAGAAAGTTTCATGTTTCAACATCCATTGATAAAAATATATAACAATATTCCGTTGTACATCCATACCGCATCATCAGGTGATGATGATATACTACAGAATACTACAGTAATATATATATATAAATATATATATATATATATATATATATATATATATATATATGTACATTTATATATATATACATTTATATATATTTATATATATATATATATATATATATATATATATATATATATATATATATATATATATATATATATATATATATATATATAAATATATATATAATTCAACAGCCTTTCCACTAAAAGTTTTTAAAAATTTATATAGACTCTCATAATAAAAACAACTGTTTAACGTTTCGCGTATAGCTTCATCAGAAAAATCTTTTCTGATGAAGCTTTTTCTGATGAAGCTATACGCGAAACGTTAAACAGTTGTTTTTATTATGAGAGTCTATATACATATATATATATATATATATATATATATATATATATATATATATATATATATATATATATATATATATATATATATATATATATATATATATATATATATATATATATATATATATATATATATATATTACTGTAGTAATGATTGTGAAAGAAATCATGAACACTAAAAAAACTATTCAAAGCTTCTCTGAACTGCCTCTGTGATCACTGATGTGTGTGTGTGTGTGTGTGTGTGTGTGTGTGTGTGTGTGTGTGTGTGTGTGTGTGTGTGTGTGTGTGTGTGTGTGTGTGTGTGTGTGTGTGTGTGTGTGTGTGTGTGTGTGTGTGTGTGTGTGTGTGTGTGTGTGTGTGTGTGTGTGTGTGTGTGTGTGTGTGTGTGTGTGTGTGTGTGTGTGTGTGTGTGTGTGTGTGTGTGTGTGTGTGTGTGTGTGTGTGTAATCTAGCTAGCTTACAGAAACCTTAGCAAAATTGGTGATTTACTGACAGGATCCTTATTTAATGTTACTGCATTTTTAGACATTCAGATCTATGAATCAAGAGCACATCTACACTCATTTACATGGATTAGTGATTACACGCGGGGACTCTCCTCAATTCAAATCCAAACAAACAATCTTTGTATTAATCTGAATCCGGATGGTCTTCAAGTAATATGGATTAAACTAACTTATTAACCTTCCTGAGATATTCTGAGGTGCATTAATTCGAAAACTAGTCACAACCCACATTAAACAAAGTAGAAAAATCCTACATTTATTTGTTGATTTGGACCACCTATTTATAATTTCTATCAGTTCTATCACATGTTAATTTCTCTGTGTGATTTCGCCTGCTGCTGTTCCTAACGTTAGTTGTCAACTCCCTGTGTTATCAATAACTGGTTGAAAGCATACCAGCACAAAAGCTGCTATAGTTGAAGTTTTACAACTTATTTGAAAAGTTTTGCTCTACCTTTGTAACCTGTAAGGCTTTAAGCTTGCTGTTTGTTTCTAAACAACATTAATCTTTAAATTG
Organism: Mastigias papua; assembly: GCA_964019165.1. NCBI lineage: Eukaryota > Metazoa > Cnidaria > Scyphozoa > Rhizostomeae > Mastigiidae > Mastigias > Mastigias papua. Next base: position 12,681,344 of record OZ025272.1, read on the forward strand.
CAATGCTTTGTGAAATCATAGACTCTCTCAAACTTGGGAAATTTTGATAAAGTGCTACTGAGAAATACGCTGGTGAAATTTGCACTAAAATTGTACAATTTTCATTGGAACGACTTTGATGCAAAAGAGTGCAATGTCTTTCTATAAATGACCATAAAGTGTACAGAAAATGGCATATCAATCGCTAAACTAATGGGTGTGAATATTACACTTTATAAAACCTTTAGCAGTTATAGTTGAAAGTCAAAGCATTCAATTTTTAAGTTTTTTGAATAGCGGACACGAAAAACTGATCGACAATCTGCAAACTTTTCTATGATTTAACCGACGACTTTTCGATATAGTCTCATGTAACGTCCATGCATTTTAAAGTGAAATGAAGAACATTTAGAGCATATCATATTGGATTTACCTATGAATCTTAAATTGAACCACATTGTAGCACCGCGACTTTTCTTCCTCATATAACTGGAAGTATATAAAAATTGATTTATACAATAAGTAAATAAATACATACATGCAAGCATGAATATTCAAAGCTGTGCATATATGAATAATTACATACATACATGGAAACATATATACATATATACGCATACATGTAAATATATATAAACATATATGAATTATAAATATATTTATATGTATATATCTACATATAGATATAACAGAATCAGAGCCGCGTTGTATATATATTTAAATGAAAGACTAAATCAAAGATGTGCTTTGCTTAAATGTAGACGTTTCGATATAATATCTTCATCAATACTTATCATTGTAACATTATTACCGATGAAGATATTAGAACGAAACGTCTACATTAAAGAAAAGCATATTGTATATATAAATATATATATATATATATATATATATATTTATATTTATATATATATATATATACATATATTTATATTTATATATATGTGTTTATGTATATATTTATGTATATATGTATGTATATATATCAAATTTAATTGAAGTATATTTTTGATTGTGTCTACTATTTATATTTATATACTACACAGATGCGGCTCTGATTCAGCTATACGTCATATATTAATATATATATATATATATATATATATATATATATATATATATATATATATATATATATATATATATATTCAGACATATTTTCGTATTTATGTATATAAATATATTTATATATTTATATATTTGTATGTATAACTGAACTATATATATGTATATGTATATATATATAAATATGTATATATATATATATATATATATATATATATATATATATATATATATATATATATATATATATATATATATATATATATACATAAATACGAAAATATATATGAATATATAAATATATATATATATATATATATATATATATATATATATATATATATATATATATATATATATATATTTATATATATATATATATATATATATATATATATATATATATATATATGACGTATAGCTGAATCAGAGCCGCATCTGTGTAGTATATAAATATAGATAGTGGACACAATCATAAATATACTTCAATTAAATTTGATATATATATACATATATGCATATACATCAATATATACATATATACATATATATAAATATAAATATATGTATATATATATATATATATATATATATTTATATATATATTTATATAGGAAAAGAGAGCTTTGCAAAATTTCAGAAGCAAATACAACATCATATGGAGTCATAATCATTGGAGGTTTTCTGTTGAGTACCCTTGAGGACAGTATAAATCATGAACCATTACTTGCTCGCTTTCAAGACCAAAATAGAACATTGGAGAGGTAAACAGTGCAAATGCGGAATGTGCATATAATCAGAACATGGTAACAGTTTTTTCTTTTTGCATTTTTAGATATTTTTCTCTTTTACTAGTGATGTACTTAACTTGGTCTTAATTTAGTATTTTAATATTATTATAAAAAACCAACATTAAAGAAGTGAATATATGAAATATATGAAATATGTGAAATATGACATATATATGTACTTCATATATTCAGTTGTAGGCAGTTGCAAGTACTTGTTTGAACATACCTTTTGAACAAGTGTGAGCTCGCAACTTTGTTGAATTGTCACAATCAACGACAAACTTAATTATTGCATTAACAAGGCCTTTCTCTCTACAATTGCAGCTATGCGAATTGAGTGATTTGAGTCTGAATCTCATAATCTAAGAGCTGATTATCCACATAACTAATAAGGATGTGATAAAATTGGCTAACATACCATGTACTGCTGTAAGCTTTATATAACTTTTTGTGCTGTACGTTGCATGGAGTGAAGTATCATATCGAGATATCTGAATGATTGTTGATCTGAAAACTGATCAATTATTCATGCCTTTTGTAATTACATTAATTCAGAATACGTCTTGAGATGTGATGCTTTACAAACAGCGGTCCCTTACCATTTCATTTTTCCATAAGACATTCCAGATCGAGTCAAGGGTTTCTTTTTTAAATATAATCATGAGTTTATTTTTTCAAACCCTGCTTTATTCTATTCTGTATTATAAAGTATATATATGCCAAACGTGACTTTGTGCTAAAGATAAGTGTTCCTCCTAACTTTCAACTTATTCATCAAATGAAATATATCAATAAATGCTGCTATCACGATGAAATGAGCTACTGAATGACACAATAGGTATTGCATAGCCAGGAGTGCTGTGGAGGAGGTTCGGAAGCTCAGCCGCCTTTGTTAAAATTAAAAGATTTTTTTAGGGGCCTTACTCCCCTCCAATGAGCTATACTAGTTCTGTGAATTTCAAAATTTGCAGTATAAACCCTTTCTTTACAAATATTTTGCATAAGAAATAGGTTTATATGAAACCTAGTGCTGGACAGCCTAAAATTTAAAAACCTTTTAGAGCTATAAAGAAAGAGTTGAGACATTTTAGAAATGTCTGTGCTATCTGTCACAGTTTCGGAAACATATCTTCCCTCCACAACCTGAAAGTATCCGCTACAGTATGTTTTATGCGCTAAAAAGCCAATAAGCCTTATGGACACTACAGAAGACAATGTGTTTTATGTTTTGCTTTCGTTATTACTTCAATGTTTTTCGGTAAATTAAGAAACTTTTAGGAAATTATTAGAAGTGGCCAGATATTAAGAAACTATTACTACTAGGCCCTGAGTTACGTCTCTTATATAAAACGTGCACTACGGCATTGCGTATTTGTTACGTCGCTTACGTCTTTGCGTATTTGTTACGTCGCTTACGTATAAGTTTGTACAACCTGGTATGTATTTGGATGTGAGCAGTTTCAACTGAACTCTTGCTCTTTAAATATATGCACTTTAATTTTCATCAGATATTTTAAATATTTCAAACTCCCGGTTATTAGGTTTTAGAAATACTTTCGACCCCCTCATTTATTAATGTTGTGAAGATTCACAGTACTTGGAAGCTTTCCTTTACCAGTCAACTGTCAAACATGTCTTTGCTCCTAGATTTAAGAGAGGAATATGGGCCTACTTGGTCTGCTTGCCACTCCTACCATTGGGTAGTTAATTGATTGTTCCGATATGACTGATGAATTGGTATATTAAACGTACTGAGATGGGATTCTATCAGAGTACATAGTGCTGGATCACAGCATTTATCCTGATCAATATTTACTGATATACGTTCGGCACGAGTTTACTCTATTGTAATAGTGTAATTCCTTGATCAGCCATCAGTCAAAAGCCGTAAAATCACCTGCCATATAACTTGACCGTTCTCTACTTCTTCTTGAAATCAGCCATCTTTATACAATATAAATATAGATATTTTGTCGGAAAGTTTCTTATCTTGTCGGAAAATGATGCAGTCGCTTTTCTGTTAAATGTAAGATGTTGATTTGCTACAAAAAAAGTTTGGCTAGATGATCGTACTGTTAGAATAATAACAAAAATCAGTTTTAATACTCCAACCAGACTATTTATTAGAGTTAGGGTTGGAAGACCATTGATGAACTCATTGAAAATGATACTGAAACAATGGTCTTCAAGTCGCTCAATGATATGGCTCTTCAATACTTGAGGATACCGAAGACTGCCACTTTTGTTACAACCTATTGTTACCGTAAATCCTCGAATAAGCCCCCGGGGGCTTATTTGCAAAACTGACATTTTGGGTGGGGGCTTATTTCAAAGTCTGGCATTTTCCTCAAAGCTTGACAGAAAAAACGACATAATTTTCTCAATCGACTAAATTTTGAGCTTCTAATTACAGAAGCTGATATTGTTAAAAGAGTTACAAAGTGTTGTGTGGAGATTTAACGAACATTATAATGCTTCTATTATCATGAAAGTCGCGTTACTCTTAGCTTTTTTGCCCCCATTCAAAGGAAGTAATACTGTACAGCTATTGCCCTGTGAGGGCTTCTTGAAATATGATATTATTCTACAATTATGCTTCCCTCGAATATTCGAGAGGGGCTTATTCGGAGGTGGGGGCTTATTCGAGAATTTACAGTAGGGTCGTGAAGTCCCAGCCAACATTGGCCTATTGCCATGCGCGAACCAGGCAATAGATTTCCGCTGCTCCACAATCACTGATCACAAAAAAGACTTTGTTGAAATCAGAGCCCACAATCAAGTAAAATGAGACAAGGATGGGCAAATTTGCTTTATGTTCCGTGGGGCTAAATGACCGAACAGCCTTCCAGCTGAGTCCACGAACGCATCCTCCCTAAATAGATCTATAAAACCGGTACACATTTATTTTTTATACGAAGCAAACTTTCTGCTTTCAGCCTGAATACTTTTTAACATTTTGTCAAATCCAGCTTGAAATGTTTCTCAGGTATTTCTTCAATTTTTCTTACAATTCTTAAAATGTCCCCTAACAACAACAGCCCAGCAACACAGACAAGCCAACTGTGCGACGAGAAATAGATTGTTCATGTTCTGTAAAGAAAGTTGTGAACTGGGTTCGAACTTGGAGTTAGAATCGGGAATTATGGAAGTATCTCGCTACTTTGTCTTCAGTTTACTAAACATTTTCTATCAAAAACGGTCATTCAAGTTTGCTTTTGCAGCTCAGATTGCTTACTTTTCTTCCATTTTTCTTTAAGTTTTGCCTGATTTGAGCCTCAGGTGTCTCATATATTATTCTTTCTTAAAAAAAACGTGAAAGGATCCAATTCGCATTTAAACAAGTAAGCATATTACTCTTTTAAAATGCTAGTGTTATTTGATTATTTATTGTACTTATTTTATGAGAAGGCCCTTTGAGAAGCAACTTCTGTTGAAGAACAACCCACATTAAAAACTCATCTCTGAAATATATTTATAACACGTGTCAGATGATCTTTTCTGACAACATTCAAGTCTTCCATGCATCTCAAATTAATACAAATGTTCCAGAACACATCTGAGAGATTTGAATCTGCCGATCTTAAAGGAGAAGGATAAAAATACTTAAATTGTCCAATAATTGACATCTGACAACAGAATATCATTCGTCCCTACTAAATAACAAGAGGTAATTCATGTCTTAGTTACATAACAATGCCCTTTATACTATTCTAAATGTTTGTGAAAACGAATATACTTATATGTTCAATTTCCCTATCTACGCCCATCGTTAAATCTGTATGTAAATATATATATATATACTAAATATATAAAATTCTACTTGACAGCGAGTATACAGCCACCATATATATATAAATATATATATATATATATATATATATATATATATATATATATATATATATATATATATATATATATATATATATATATATATATATATATATATATATATATTTATATATCTTGCAGTCAGTCGATGCGACCGTTTCATGGATTTGGCTTCAACTTGGATGTAGATCTCCAAGTAGCTCTATCGTTGGCCGTAATCTGCCAGGTTTCTATGTCCATCTTTCTGTACTTCATATTCCTTTTTGCTACGTCCTTCAATCTGAGTCTAGGTCTTCCTTGGTTTCTTTTTCCTTCGCATAGTTGAGAGTACACCAGCTGTCTAGGGAGTCTGTCGGTATCCATCCTGTGTACATGGCCTAACCACCTGAGGTTATATATATATATATATATATATATATATATATATATATATATATATATATATATATATATATATATATATATATATATATATATATATATATATATATATATATATATATATATATATATATATATATATATATATATATATATATATATATATATATATGTATGTATATATACACTGTTAAAACCCTCTCATATCTTCTGGGAAAATGAAACGAAGAATATACCTGGTAATAGCATCAAGCACTTACCTGGTAAAATGGATGGCAAGCAGAACATCATCCCCTGAAAGTAGTGAGTTTTCAACGACAGATTTCGGATAAGTGATGAAATGATTGTTGATATTAAATCCAACTTAAAACAAGTTATTGATTCACCTTTTGCAATGATATTCTTATCATTTCAATGCGTCTATGTGAAATATGTAGGACACTGGTAATATCGTTTCGTTTGTCTGCTACCCGGCAGGTACTGAATCACCTAACGGCACCCAGAAACGCAGTATGCCTTGACAAATCTAACTTAGGGATTAGGCCATTATATTTAGAGAACCAGGCATTCTAGCTACAATCCTCACCAAAATACTTGGAACACTTTGCGAGTTCTAATAGAAATTCTCTCTTCATCCACCTAGGGGTCTTTCAATTAGTACGTACGCTCTAAATTGGCTAAAATTTGACCCCCCCTCCCCCCTCGTACGCACACGTACGCTTGATACTCATCCCCCCCTTTTGCGTACGTACTCTTGGTTGTCGATCCCCCCCCCCCCCCATCTCTAAAAAAGGTTTCTAGGCATCTGAAACCACGGAGAAAGACTTTTCAAGCTTTCATGAGACATTAAAATGATCACTTCAAATGTATTTCATGAAAAATCTATAATACTGTTCAAACAAATGGCCACGTAGGGTATAATATGGCGCCACAATGGCCTGGTAGGTTGACGGAACCCGAGAGGGCTAGGTAATAGGGGGCTTTCAAATATACATAACTCATCGCATGTTTCCTATCTGGCACGCTAGAAAACGGCGAAAAACTGGGTGTTCAGCCTTGTAAATGCCACTAGTAAATGCCGCTATTATAATGGGAAAAATATCGCTAGGTTTCAGTCTATTCAAAATTCCTAGGGGCCACATTGTCGGATTCGGCCTGCGGGCCGTATGTTTGACACCCCTGTACTAGAAGTAATTTCAACTGTATACGTACTTCACTAATTAATTGTTTGTGAAGGGTCCTTTGCAAATGGAAATATTGCAGGATGTATGCAAAAAGCTGATAATTTTTTGCTTTGCGTACGTACTTCATGTGTCAACCCCCCCTCCCCCCTTGTACGCATTCGTACGCATTTGCTTGACCCCCCCTCCCCCCCTTCGTGCGTACGTACTAAATGAATGACCCCATATCCCCCCTCGGGTAGCATAGTGGATAAATCTTGATTGGCTGTTGGCGCGATCTCCAATTGGAGAATAAGACAGAAGATCCCCCAGATGGGGACCGCGCCAACAGCCAATCAAGATTTGTCCACTACGCTCCCTCGGGTACAATGTTTAATTACGAGGAATTCTGACGGTCTTGCAGTACTTTGTACTATTGACTGTTAGATGGCCATTTCCGACGTGTGAATCGACATTGTTTTTAAGGGAGATGGGTAGCGAAATGGGAAATTGAAAGGTAGCCAATGTCAGAAAGACTAATTTTGCTGAGGATTGCAGATAGATCACTAGCTGAATGGTTAAATGGCTGGCTGGCTAGCTAACTGACTGGCTGGCTGGTTGGTTGGCTGGCTGGCTGGCTGGTTGGCTGGCTGGCTGGCTAGCTAACTGACTGGCTGGCTGGCTGGCTGGTTGGCTGGCTGGCTAGCTAACTGACAGACTGGCTGGCTAGCTAACTGACTGGCTGGCTGGCTCAGTTGTTGGTAGGTTGGTAGGTTGGTTGCTTGGTTGGTTGGCTGGCTGGCTGGCTGGCTGGCTGGCTTGTTGGCTGGCTAGCTAACTGACTGGCTCACTGACTGGCTCACTGACTGGCTGGCTGGCTGGCTGGCTAGCTGGCTGGCTGGTTTGCTGGCTAGCTAATTGACTGCCTTTCTGAAAGCACTAAACAGTGGTAGTGGAACGGAATGCAATATGTAATCAAAGTAGACTCTCTCGAATAGATTTTCCATATCTTAATACTGCAACTTACAACTTACAACACAATTGACATGATCCAACGCAATGTAATTTGTTATATAATGTAGCTTAATATTTACTATATCCCCTTGTTGAATTTGGTGAAATTTGATCCAAAAATGTTCAGTAATCATAGCAAGTATACCCCACCAAACTTAACGACCCAAACAACAGGTTAAGCAGTTCGAGGAGTATTGACTTCCTTCCTCATGTGCTGTTATTATCTGCACTGGGCTCAAGCTTTTTTGAGCATTCCTTTCCAAGACTGCAGCTATTTTCATCTTGGATCGTCAATTGTGCCAGCTTGTCTAGGGAGTCAGCAACTTTCTTGTTAAACAAATGCCAGTTAGGCCCCTCGCTGTTCAACTTGAGAGGATCTGCAGGAGAATGAAACGGAGTGAAGTCAGTTGCTGGTGTACTGAGTTGTGATTGGCATGGTGAGAAGTTCTTGTTTCTGCTTGTGAGAACCTTTAATACTGGCACAGTCCTTCTTGTCTTCTTCTTTGTCATACACATTCTCTCAAGCAGCTGTTCTTTTGGGTCAATAATTGGACCCATATCTTGGATAGCATTGGTTGACTTTCCTTCTCCTTGGCCTTCTTCTGTACCAGTTGCACAAGTCTCACTGATGAAAGAAGCTACAGGCTGCTTGTCTGTATCTGCGTCCTTATCTTTGCCGCTGTCACTGCTTTCAGACGGCACCTCGACTTCCTTGACCTTTGTATCGCTCATATCTCTTACGGAATGCAGCTAATTTTGACTGTCAATAGATAGGAAATATCACAGTTAAAAATATCATAAATAGTGGCAACGAATGTACTGGCACGGCTGCTCCTTATCTGAGCTAATTCATCAAGATCTAAAATAGTTAGGATGCATTCAGCGATGTGCCTAGACAATTTCGCTTGGAGGAAAGTTCGGGTAAAAGCAACCATGTATTTATTTTTGACCAGTTTTACTTTCCAGAAGGCATGAAAAAAAATGATGACAGTTGCTAGTTGTTGGGACCACTATTGCTAATAGTACCCCTTTCTAAGACTAGCAGACAACTCGAGAGAAATCAAAACTGCTGCGATTTTTACATTCCATTCAATCAATATCATAATCCTTAATCAATTCTGCTAACTCTTCTACTATGATTCCCTGCTTCTACATTCAATCAATCCATTTTATACATTAAATGTCATCAATCAAGTTAGTCAACTCTTCTCGTATGATAACCATACTAGTGACAGCAAGTTTTTTCGATATTTTCAATTTCAATTTCAATTTCATTTTTCTATCAAAAGCCTTATTACAATGGTTTATTGTATATGTCAAGCAGCTAATGACAGACATTATAAACAGAACATAAAGAAGACAACACAAACAGTTACTATATTATACATCTAAATATAAATCTAAATCTTAAAGTCGATATCTGTGCAACCCGTTCCGATTTCGCGATTTGTATTAGATCATAAAAGTTCTGTTTTTTCATTTTTTTTACCGAGTAGCTATTTTTCAAGCATTAATTTATAAACTGATAAACATTTTCATCACAAATTTGAGTACTTCCCAATAAGTAGATAAATTTTGCTTTATCGTTTAAGCGATTAAAAGTTTTGTTATATTCCGATATTTTTGAAAATAGTTTTTCTCTTTCATCTATGTTTAGTTTACAGCTCATGAGACAATGTATTTCATCTTCCACCTCCCCACACGTTATACAAATCCTTTCATCTGGCCCCTTTTTTGGCCTATGATATCTCTGAGTTTCTATCTCTAGTTTATGGTCAGATAGTCTAAATTTGCTTATGGTCTTTCGTATGGCTGGGTTTTTTATTTCTGTTACGTATTGTTCCCTTTCAAAATCTTTCTTAAATAAGCAGTAAGTGCGCATTTTCGATTGGTTTCTTAAAGTAGAAAGAGTATCTTGTACACTCACGTCAATAATACGTTGCGATATGTAACTTACGACTTGTTTATGAGGTGGTTGTTCGTTTGAGTTAGAATTGGTTGATATCCATTATTATTATTATTATTATTATTATTATTATTATTATTATTATTATTATTATTATTATTATTATAAATGTTTAGGGAGGGTAGCCCTTCAGCCGTAGCTGCTTTTCAAGGGGCCCTCCATCTAAATATACTACAAAATAGGAATAAAATCCTACATAACTTAATTACAATAAGTAAAATCCTACATAACTTTCTTAATTACAATAAGTACATATAATGTTCTATTTGAAAGATTAAAAATACTAGTTAGAGGAAAAAAAATAGAATAAAATAAAGGAGATGACTGAAATGACATAAAGTGACTATAACAACGTCTTGAAGGAGATCAGGCTAGAGGCTCGCTTTGATGGATCTGGGAGGCCATTCCAAAGTTTAGCACCCCTATACGAAAAGCTTTTCTGGCCAGTCGAGGTGTTCCTCTTTGGCAGCGTAAGATTAGTGTCCGTACTCCTTAGGTTGTATGAGGGATTGGTGGAGTTTGCCACAAACAGGTCTGAGAGGTATTGTGGGGTGAGCCGATTTAATGATTTGAATACCATAACTCGCGATTCAAACTGTATCATATCATTAATCGTTTTCCAACCCAAACTTTCTATTAATGGTTTACTAGGGGCATCGTAATTGCTACCGGTGATGATTCGGGCAGCTCGATTTTGAAGTTTCTGTAGCTGGTGGATTTCGGCTGCACCACACACACCCCACACAGAACAGCAGTACCGGAAGCTAGGATCAATGACACTGGTGTAGAGATTTTTAAGCGCATGGAAAGGAAGATATCTTTTTGCATATTTTAACATACCAAGAGATCATGAAATTTTTTTAGATGTTTCCTGAATATGCTTCTTCCAGTCAAGAGAATTATCAATGTGAACTCCTAGATACTTGGCGTTTTGAACAGCTCCTAGGGTTTCATTGCGCATTTGCAGACAAAGTTGTTCATTTTTCTTTTCTAATGCAGCTTGCTTGTGCTTTGTTGAAATGGTCATTGACTGCGTTTTGGCTACGTTCAGGGACAGTATATTACCACTGAGCCATGAATCCAAAGCTTCAAGGTCCTTGTTTAATCCCTCATTTAGCTTAGCAACGCTATCAGCTTGGAAGCTTATACAAGTGTCATCAGCGTACATATAAACTTTAGCATTATCGATGACCATAGGGAGATCATTGATGTAGATTGAAAATAGCAGGGGTCCAAGACATGAACCCTGAGGTACTCCTAGGCTTATACTTTGGACTCTGGAGTCGCAGCCGTTGACTCTTGTGAACTGAGTGCGCTTTGACAGGTATGACTTAAACCACTCTAGCTCGTGGCCCTGAACACCATAGTGTGCGAGCTTTTGAAGAAGAATTCCGTGATCAACTGTGTCAAAGGCTTTCTTTAAGTCTACGAATACGACCCCTGCATATTTTCCAGCATCTATACCATTTAGCCAATCATCAGTACACTTTAACAGAGCTGTTGTTGTAGAATGATGGGCCCTAAAACCAAATTGACAGGATGCTATGAGGCCATTAGTGCTCATATATTCATATAGCTGGTTGTAAACTAACTTTTCAAAGAGCCGCGATATTACAGGGAGAACTGATATTGGTCTATAATTCGATTTTGCGTTTTTATCTCCTTCTTTAAAAATGGGAGTGACTCTTGCAATCTTCCATTGGGCAGGGAAGACACATTTTAGTATTGATTTATTAAAGATGCAACATAGTGACTTGGTAATGAATGGCAGGGAAAATTTTAAAAAGTAGCTAGAGATATTGTCATTTCCAGAGCCCTTTGATGTCTTCATCTTGCATATGGCATCTCTAATATGTGTGCACTCGACCTCTTTAAATTCAAAACAGACGGCAGTTTGATTTACAGTGTATTTTCCCGTCAGGAGAGGGTTTGAAGATTTCTCAACATTTTTTGCAAGATCTTCTCCCACTGAACAAAAATAATTATTCATCGTATTGGATATTTCCCTCTTCTCTCTGATTTCAATATCCTCATCTTTAATGTAAGTGATATTTGTGGATTTACTGCATTTATTTAAAAGCTTGCTAGTTATTTTCCAGCATTCTTTCATATTACCTTTATTTTCATTGATCTTATCCATAAAATACTGCTGCTTTAGCAAAATATTAAGGCTATTCACCCTATTCCGAACTTTCCTATAGTCTTCCATAAGAGAGGAAGATTTATTTTTAACTGCGGCTTTTTTTAGTTTATCTCTTGACTTCATAAGCAGTTTTATCTCCGTGTTTATCCATGGAGAGTTCCGATCAGAAACTCTCATTTCTCTTGTGGGAGCATGCTTTTCTATCACTGCAGAGAAGAGGGACGACCATTTCTCAACCATGACATTAACGTCATCAGTCTTATTAACAACCAGCTCCCAATCGATACTAGAGATATCAGCCAAAAATGCACTTTCGTTAAAATGCTTCATGTTTCTAGTTTCAACCATCTTGTGCCCGCCAAGTCCGGCATTTATTTTGCGTTTACAAAAGACCATGTAGTGGTCACTCATTGATACTTTATGCAGTCCTGACTCTAGTATGTTATCGATACAGGATGTAGATATATGATCGATTAGAGTTGATGTAGTGAGCGTTACCCTAGTTGGCTCGTTTATAATCTGCTTTAGACTGAATAGATCATACAGTATTGATATCCATATGTCTCCTAAACCATGCTTCATAAAAATTTCTTTTAAGTTCTTCGTCCAATTTAGTCCTTGATTTAAATTTTCAACGTATATTGTTTTAAGGATACTATTAATCGGATCGTTGACCACACGTAGCCAATTTTTAATAGTTGTTTTAAAACCCAGTATATGCAGTTGTTTACGCCCTAGCTAACATCGGCACCCTATATTTGAGGTACACTTTGTTACTCCTAAAATATGTTTACAGAGTTTTATATTTAGCTTTTCAATTGGGTTCATATCATTGAAACCTTGTTTTAAACCTACCCATAATTCTATTCCATATATTAGTATAGGTTTGATTAGGGTGTCAAAGAGATTAAAAAACAAATGCACATGATTTCTAAAGCTTTCACCTAAACAGTTTCTTAGTTTGAAATACGCCTTTAGACCTCTTTTGTATAAGTCGTCGAGAAGTTTTTTAATAGAGAATGAAGGTGTTATCAAGAATCCCAAATAATTGAAATTTTTGACGATCTCTAATTCTTGATTATTATAGTAAAATTTATTGTAATTTAATATTCTGCCACTTTTATTAAATATCATACATTTAGTTTTGTCAACGTTTATTTTCATTTCATTTTTAGAACAGTATTGACTTAATTGGTTTAGGGAGTGTTGTAAACCATTCTTTGATTCAGATAAAATGACAATGTCATCTGCCCAGAAAAGCGATCCTATCTTTGTATTTCCCATAACAGCTGGTTCAGATTCTTGTTTATTGAAGAGCTCTGGGAGGTCACTAATAAAAATATTAAATAAGGTTGGGCTAAGTATGCAGCCTTGTTTAACCCCAATGTTCACGTCAAAAAAGTCTGTTCGTTTTTGACCGATTTTTATACATGTTTTTTCGTTTTGATAAATGCTCTTTATAATATCAAAAACATTTTCTCTAACTCCTACATTGTTTAGTTTTCTTAGTAGCAAATCTCTTGGTACCTTGTCATATGCCTTTTTGAAGTCGATGAAGGCAGCATATAGTTTAGTTCTCTTCTTGCTCAAGTAGTAATCAGCTAATGTATGTAGTGTTATTAAGCAATCAGCTGTACGGTTTCCTTTTATAAACCCAAACTGTTCTTGTTTTATTATTCCATTTGATATAGCAAATTGCGTTACCCTTTCATTTATAAGCACGTTAAAAAATTTCCCAATGCATGAGAGTAAAGCTATCCCTCTGTAATTGGTTTCCAGCATCCGATCCCCCTTTTTGTACAAAGGAACTATCATACTCTGAGCCCATATTTCCGGGAAGATTCCATAACGTAAAAGATTATTAAACAGGTTTAAAAATGTACTAGGGTATACCTCTACACAACATATTATCATTTCATTTAAAATTTGATCTAGTCCTGCGGATTTACCTTGTTTCAGTTTTTTTGTTGCATTTATTAGTTCAGTCAAAGTTATGTTGTTTACCATGATGGGATCAATATTCTCATTGTCAATTGTATCAAGGGCCCTTATACCCTTGCCAGATTGTAATATTGATTTAAACATTTTGATCCACCTGCTACTGTCTATTGCTTCAACACAGTCAGCTTTTTCACTGTGATTTTTTCTAAGCGAGTCAAGTAACCTCCAGTATTCCTTTGAGTTGCTTTTTATTGATACAATATGTTCAATGGTGCTATGTTGTTTTTGTAATTTTTTCTTCTTAATTAATTTCTTGAATTCTTTTTTCTTCAGAAATAGATCTTTACGACTATTAGAATCTATTTTCTCCCTTGAAACTTGTTTACCTAGGCGTATCAAGTCTTGTTTCAGTTCTTGACATTCTTGATCAAACCAGGGTTTCTTATTTGGATTTCGTATTTTCCTATGCCTCTTACATTTTATACCACTAATATCACAAGTTGACTTAATGAGATCTGTAATCATCTCTACATTTGATATGCATGATGCTTTAGAGTTTATTTTTGTAATTTTGGAAGTTATCTCATTAAATCTATGTTGCATATCTTGACTATTTAAAGTTTTTAGAACGTCTGTTCTTGAAGTTGAATTCCACAAATACTTATCAGGGATTTCATGGAGGTTGTTACCTTTTTCTGTTTTGCTTTCACATTCTAAACAAAGTCTATATTCTAATGAACTGCGGTCTGATAAAAAAGGTATTAAATCTCTAACTTGCATATACAAAATTTTTTGAAAAGCTGTGTTTGATGCAATAACATAATCTACTACACTACTTCCATTCCATGTGTGACATGTATATCTACCGTTTATATCTCCTATCTTTCGTCCATTTGCTATACAAAGATCAGATGCAATATATAGGTCTAGGAGATCTATTCCTCTAGTGTTTGTAGTGTGATCATAAGAATTCCTTGGATGCGCATGTACTGAGTTGGTATTAATGTTTGTAATATTGTTGTCTTGGTCAAAGTACTTACTATAGGTAATTTTATCTTGTTCTGTTCCCACCCTAGCATTAAAGTCTCCTTGAATTATGACTTCACCTTTAGATTTGAAATACGTTATCTCATGCTCTAATTGAGAAATATAATCTTTATTGATATCACAAAAAGAGAGTTGACTATTGACATGTTGAAATTTGGTCGAACTACCCAATTCATGCTAAAATCCCTGCTGCATGATCAACTTTCAAGCTACGTTCACATTACTCCGCTTTTATTTAAATTCGTTTTTGAGAGCAAAAATGGAGCTGCTTTTCTTCTCTGTTCACACTACTCCGTTTTCAGACAGAAACGGATATCTCTCTATTGGTGTTCACATTCGTCCTCAAAAATGCAGCTGCTTGACAGCTTGCAATTTTGCTTACCGTAATTCCTCGAATTGGCCCCCCTCGAATAAGCCCCTCCCTTAAATAAGCCCCTTGCTAGAACTTTAAATTATTAACAAGCCCCCCTCCCTTAATACACCCCCATCCCAGATAATGATGAAGACTTTGATAAAGACTAATGCTTAAATCTAGACTGTTCTTGTAATAGTATGGAGAAAAGGAGCCTTGACAATGAGCTTTTTATACGACATTTGTCAAATAATTTTATAAACCCCCTCGAATAACCCCTCCCCTCGAATTAACCCCCACCCAAAAAGCATCAAAAATAAATAAGCCATATATATATAATTTTAATTTTCTCCTGGTTTTTCTGAGCATTATATCAACCTTTCTGTCTGCACCGAAAAAGGAGAAATCCTGGTTACTCGCTAGCTACTGATTGTATATATATATATATATATATATATATATATATATATATATATATATATATATATATATATATATATATATATATATATATATATATATATATATATATATATATATATATATATATATATATATATATATATATATATATATATATATATATATATATATATATATATATATATATATATATATATACACTCAAATAGCTCCAATGATAAAGAAATATTTCAAGAAATAAATAGATCCTCAAGAAAAAATTCCAACTTTTAAAACGTGTCGGCACAAGCCTTCATCAGTTCTAACATTCCCGGTACATACAGCGCATATACGCGCCTTTTTTTTATAAGGAACCACTTTATAAGGAACCTGCATATAGAAGGTCGAAATATTTAAAGAACTTATACTACTAAAGGAAAAATCCCTAAGGAACTTTTCATTTTCAAATTCCGAGTGCTGTACTCAGATGCAAGTGAAGATTACATTACATTGGATGATGTCAATGGAATAGGCATGATACTTCTTGATTGAAATTATGCTTCTGCATATATAGAACTTACTTCCTGTCGCATTTGTGCTTTTGAGGTTGAGTTCTAGCCATAATTAAAGGTAGAATTGAGAATTTCAATGCTTTTCTAGTGTCTGTGCCATTTTGTGGCACTCTATGTGCAGTGAAAATTAAGGAACCATAAGGAACTTTTAGTACTATAATTTGATAAAAAGAGGTCCGAAAATAAGGAACTTTTAGAACTAGGCCTTTAGCTAGGTACCATATAATAAAAAAGCGTGTATAACCATAAAAACAAAGGAACAATATCTAATTAACTTACAACAATAGAGCACTTTACACAATGAAACAGGACTTACAATGGATAGCACTTGAAATTGAATGGAAGGGAAATTATATTTAGTATAAGAGAAAAGGGTGTTGGAGAAGCTGATACCTACCGTCCCAGCAGGGTAGAAAGAAAGCCATGTGAGAACAAAGTGGGTGTGAAGTAACATAAAATGAAAAGGAAACCCAATATGACCTAGAAAGGACAATATTGAGAGGAGGGAGATATCGTAAGACAAGGCCATCATCATTAAACGGAAGGCACACAATTGACCGCCGTGGCTCTCCATTTGTCTCTGTCCTGCGCTAGCCTGTAAATAGCTACAATACTTCTAGTTCCAGCTCTATCCTTAATGTTATCGCTGTATCTCGTTTTTGGTCTACCTCTACCTCTGTGACAAGGTAGAGACAAGGTGCGACATAAATAATATAATAGATAAGCATAACTAAATGAAAGTAGAAACCATGAGATAAAATAAGAAGAGGAGGATAAATATTGAATACATATAGAATAAACCAGCCAACTCAAATAAGTAATAATCCTATGCGTCTATTTCCCTTCCATTCAATTTTAAGTGCTATCCATTGCAAGTCCTGTTTCATCGCATAAAGTGCTCCATTGTTGTAAGTGCTCCATCACTGAATCAGAACCGCATTCAACTGATGAAGATATTTATCAAAACGTCTATAATTTAAGTAAACTATATTTTTGACTCGTTATCTTATATATATATATATCTTCACTATAGCACGAAAAAGCGGGAACATTGCTTTAGCATACTGAAAGCTTTTTTCGTCCGACACTCGTCAGAGTATGAAACGTCGGATAGCGACCGAAAGGTGAAACGAAATATATAGCCAGATGCGGGTACAAGTGATATGATGAATAATGCGTCTATTTGGCTCTATGATTGGCCAATTAGCACCTATTCACTATGGCCAATTAGCACCCATTCACCATTAGACTTAGTTAACCAAAAAATCCTGACTCGTGATATTTATGATAGGATTCGACCCACAGGCTCACAGCGCCCACGTATGTATGGCTTACCGAAAACGCACAAAGAGAACATCCCACTTCGGCCCATTTTATCTATGATTGGCTCCTCTCAACATGAACTTGCTAAATAGTTATCAGAAGTTTTGGCCCCGGTCCTAAAACTCTACTCCTCGAATTGCGTAAAAGATTCGTTTACATTTGCCAACTTTATCCAAAATTATAACGTTGACCCTGCCAAAACATTTCTGTGCTCTTTTGACATCAGCAGTCTATTCACCAACGTGCCATTAGATGAGACCATAGGGATTTGTGCTGATGCTTTGTATAGAGGTCAGCTTGATTGCCCTCCATTCCCCGAGGATACTTTCAAAGAATTGATGCTAGTTGCTACGCGAGGAGTGGAATTTAGTTTTAACAACCAGATGTATAAACAATTAGACGGAGTGGCAATGGGCAGCCCTTTGGGGCCAGCTTTGGCAAATATTTTCGTGGGTTTTCATGAAAGTAGACTTTTCAATAACACCATAAAGCCAGGTGTCTACTTTCGTTATGTTGACGATACTTTTGTCATTTTCGGTTCTGAGCTGGAATGTGACCGTTTTCACGTCAACCTCAACCAGCTACATCCAGCCCTAAATTTTACGGTAGAGAAGGAGCAGAACAACTCCTTGAATTTTCTAGACGTTTCGGTTGAGAAAGGGGGCACTGGATTTCTCACCAGCATTTACAGGAAACCAACGTTTACTGGTCAATACATCC
>OZ025272.1:12702530-12717530 GCA_964019165.1 Mastigias papua
TAACTGAATATATGGACACATGATACCAGCCAGAGTCTAGGCCATTTTACTTGCCACATTCACTCTGAGCGCTAGTTCATAAAGTGGGAGAAGGCGGCAGAAGCAACCAAAGAATGACATCTGACTTCAATAGAAGAGAAGAATTTGCATCAAATAATCATTAGATCTTGGGCGGAACGGCAGATGAATTTCATATTTAGCAACAGCGCATGGTTGTACAAGTTACACGATTGCTCGATTACGCAATGTGGGTTGAATTACTGAAGATTACTAAATGTCCATCTCCACTTGCTATCGGACTTCAGATTCGAGCTCATTGCAATTGCTCTTAGTTCGATGTTAATATTCCGTGCTAACGATTAACAGGCATTTTAAGACTTACCTGTATAGGAGTATGATTTTATACTCGTTCTCCTAACTCCTTTTCGTTGTGCTTCAAATCTTGCCTCTGCAACTATTGACGTACTTCTGAAATCTCAAGTTTAGTTATCTAGATTTCATTCTAATTGATCCACGACTAACTTCCACAAGCCAAAGCTTCGACTATCACTGTCGTTCTTCTGTTGAAGTCAGATGTCATCCTACGTTTGGTTCTGCCGCCTTCTCCCACTTCATGGACTAACACTCAAAATAGATGTGGCGAGTAAAATGGCCTACACTCTGCTCTGAGTACCATTGAAAGAAAACTCCTGCCATGAAGCTTCAGAGATCTTAGTTTGATAATATTGTTTCGCCAAGAATTTTAGCTCTCATAACTTTCTGGCACATTTCATCCTTTGGACATTCACTATATATCGACTACAGTAACTTAAATATTGTATCTCAGCTGTCAGCTATATAGCATTCTCCATTGCATATGAGTATAATTAATGTATGATTATTGATAGAAGATGTTTTAGTTTTTGGAATAAGCTAGTGCGAGTTAGAAAATGAAGAGCACTGTTTATGCTCTTGGCTCTACTCCTCCGGGAAATGAAACAGCTATAAGTGTTATTTCATTATCTCTTGCTGATTTCTACGCGTACAAATTAAAAGCGACTTTTTCAATAGGTAACCACTGAGCTTACCTTTTCTAGAATTGCTTCTACCTGCAGTCGAAAATCACGCCAACAGTTGAATGATATCAGTCCCAATGAGCAGTCCGATACTTGCAGCTGGAATTGAGAAAGAAAATTATTAAAATTAATGAGAATGGAAATATCCCTAAGAGCATATGGGAAGTTTCCCAATATACACAAACAACGGCAAAGTTGAAATAATCCATTATGGACTCTTGATGTTTTTGATGGAACTTAAAGTCGTAAATTCATGATTAGTGATTGATGACCGAGATGTTTTATATATTGCTCAACAACAGGAATTTCTTGGAGCTGTAAAATCAAACACTATAGCACAGGACCTGAAATAAGTTGAATTAGCAGTATTACTACTTAGCAGATAATGAGGGTTTAAAGGCGAGACCTCAAAGAAACATTTTCAGGACCACACCTATTTCATATAAGAAACGGAATTTTCACCAAATTTCGGACTAGATTTTCCCCAATTCGGAGGATGCTTCGGTAGAAATTTGAACGAAAGAATTGACAAAGCTATTGAGCTTTAGCCTGTAAAATTAAAACAAGTTAGCCGAAAGAATACAGACAGATGTAAAGTTATCAGTCAGTGTCCTCCTCTAGGCCTTCAAATGGGCCCTCTGGTGGAAAAGCAATCTCTGTTACACGTCTTTTCTTTTATACAAAACCTGGCTCAGGACCTAGTAGTAAAAGTTTCTTAATTCTTGGCCACATTTTAGTTCTAGAAGTTTCTTAAGATTACTTAATTTAATAAACAAAAATTGCAGTGAAAATAACAAAACGTAAAACAATGTCTATTTTAGGGCCCCTAAGCCTAGGCACACAAAACATACTGTAGTGGAAACTTATTGAATCCGTGGAGCAAAACTGCAAAAGGTGGCAAAGGAATTTGTAAAGTTCCTTAACTCTTTCCGTGTAGTTCTAAAAGTTTCTTAAATTTTAACGTTTCCAGTACAAACTATACGTGTCAGAGGGCCGCAGTTATGGCAGACTCTCCCTACTCATATAAAAAATTCTACTTCCCTAAAGATTTCAGACCCCAGGGGGTACTCATATATATTTAGGACAGGGGTGCTCAGACTACTTTTTTGGGTTTAAAATTTGAGAGAAAAGTTATTTTTTGAGCCAGCAGATTGTACAAGTACTTTTTTGGGTTCATGAAATGCCGAAGTATTTTTTTGGGTCTTAAATGTGAGGAAAATTTAAGAAGTAGAGAAAAATATGGCTTACACATGCATGATTTATTTTTTGGGTCACGTTCTAAGCTAGAAATTATTTTTTGGGGAGCTAATGGTTTGTACCCCAGCCAGAGCACCCCTATCCTTAATATTTATGAGTACCCCCCTTGGCTTCAGAACAAAAATCAGAAATTGGGATCCCTGTGATTGTCAGTGCCGTCTGTGCCGTCTGTGCCGTCTGTGCTGTCTGTGCCATCTGTGCCGACCATAGTTATGTTGTTACTACAGTTAGGGAACGGTCATTATTTATGACCGGGGTGGGGACTGAAGATAACATGGTGGGTAGCTGACAAAATAATCTGTGTTAGATGGGGTAGAAGAATAAGTTTTGGCCACAGCGGGAGTGCAAAAGCATATACCGTATTTAAGCATAAATGCACCCTTGTTCTACTGTTTTCCTTCGGTGGGGTAAAGAAAATTTGACTTGTGCAAATGGTGGGGTAAAATTTTTTGAGCGCACATAGCACCTTCTCTTCAGTCCCCACTTTGGCCATAGATAATGATTGCTCCCTTAGCAGTTGGCCTAAATTAGCCTCAATGTTTTATTGTGCATAGCTATGTTAGCGCCAACGTTTAATCTTCATTTGCATCTGAGTACAGCACTCGGAATTTGAAAATGAAAAGTTCCTTAGGGATTTTT
The DNA here is from genome assembly GCA_964019165.1 of Mastigias papua. Classification (NCBI taxonomy): domain Eukaryota; kingdom Metazoa; phylum Cnidaria; class Scyphozoa; order Rhizostomeae; family Mastigiidae; genus Mastigias; species Mastigias papua. The sequence continues at coordinate 12,705,482 of OZ025272.1, forward strand.
CCTTTAGTAGTATAAGTTCTTTAAATATTTCGACCTTCTATATGTAGGTTCCTTATAAAGTGGTTCCTTATAAAAAAAAGCGTGTACTGTATTAGCTTTAGCCAGAATCTTTTTCAATGAAATGTTTTTCCTTTATTTTAGATTTGATTGTAGATTCTTCCTGGTTCCGCGCCCGAACGTCACACCAATCAGCCAGATTTTAATCTGAGAGATGCATTTTTAGCTATCAAGGCGGACCCAACATCCCTAAACAAAGCTATCATACTTCCCACAGCTCCCCCCTCATGCCACTTAGTTGACTGCTAATTTCCATGCTCGAAATCCTCTGGTCCAGCTTTTTAAAGTATAGACTTCTTTACCCACGTCTCTATTCCAGAGTTTCGGTTTCGACTAAAAACTTTCGAAATTACAGCGACATTGAATTTCTAAACAGTAATCAGTTAAGAATGACGTTCTGCATCACATGGTGTAAGCCAAGCTATAGGTACTACATCGATGCATAGTTCTGCTAAGGGTGTGGTGTATGAGATTCGTGTGTCTGGGTGCACTAAATGCAGTTTTACCGTATTTTAGTCACATGGCAATTTAAATTCTGTTATCATACGGCGACTCTGCTTGCCATCTGTGACGTTCTCATCCACCCCAACATTAGCCAATCAGAATGAGCACACTTTTTGAGTTGCCCAATCAAATTTGGAGAATTTCTAAGCCGCTCGAATTCAATTTAAAGCATGAAACAGTTGCTTGAGAAGGCAAACGAATGAAGCGCGAGATTCAGTCATTGCATATAAATTGGACACGGACCGACCTCCGTAAGGGTTAACATGGACGATTTTACTCAGGTTTGTTCTCATACTAATCATACGTTGCATTTTGATCATACTAGCCTTGCAAACTTTATATTTTGCACTTTAAGCCTAATGCAGAGAGAACGGCCTTAGATTCGAGTCCGTTAAAAATGCTTGTCGTAGGCCCTAACTCGAACTTTGATTTAGAGATCAACTTTTGACCAGGATATATGGAAGGAAAGAGCCAAATTTGAACAATTTTTTTTTACTTTTAATCACTAATATACAATTACTGTTTTTCACGGCTGCTATTGATTAGATGTGTGAAAGGAAAACTTAATTCGAAATGATTTGAAGCAACTTGAATTGGTCAAATCGATGTATGTCATATAAGGACGGGTTTGAAGCTATTTTTAAGGCCTACTTTGTTTGCATGGACAAAAGAAAGTACTTTAGCCAACTGAAATTAATCACAACGAAAATGTCCATTGCCCACCTTATTTGCTCAGTAAGTTTGCGGTGAAAGTATAGGCGACTTCAGTGATAATTGAGATGGAATGAACTCACGGTATAAATGGAGATAGACTGAATTTTGAATAAATTCGATTATATGAACTGTACTATCTCTGTGAAATATTTGAGGTCGAACAGTCCATTTTGATACTTGCAGAATGCTGCATCTAATCGCGTGTTTTTTTTTTGACTGATATGCACAGCAATTGACAACTTGCAAACCTTTCGAGCCCTTTGGTGTAGCAGGGGGCGGATGTGCAGTTTAGGGTAACAGCCAAATCGCGTTAAATTATATACGAAATTACTCCTTACGATGAAGAGAGTCGAAACAGACGATAAAAAGTGCGGTTCTACTTACCAATTACTTATTTAGCCTTATTTTTCGCTCGATCAACATTGGAATCCCTTTGTTAATTAAGAAACTTCCGCTTATTCTACAACTAACGCTAACGCTAACCCTGACCCTTTCCCTGCACAAAACCCTAACCCTGACCCTAACCCGAACCCAAAGTAATTGGTAAGTAGAACCGCACTTTTTATCGTCTGTTTCGACTCTCGTCATCGTAAGGAGTAATTTCGTATATAATTTAACGCGATTTGGCTGTTACCCTAAACTGCACATCCGCCCAGCAGGGTATAAAGGTTTGCTCAAATGTGTTTATGAGGGAGTAGATTCGAAAAAAATATGGGTTGGGAAGGTTGCTGACATTTGCTCGCCAGTATTTACCAAATGCTATCAATCTCACTTAGTTGCTTTCTCTATTTGTACAAATATGAATGCAACACACTGAGGAAGTATCACAATGTATAAGAAGCTTTCGACAAGCAGAAGAGTAGAAAAATATGTGAAAATTTGATGAACAAGGGGTGATCATGTTTGGTATCCAACTTGCTTGTCACTATCAACTGAAGTTTGAAAAATCATTGTATCACATTTAGTTTTACTATCTCCTTGTAAGATAATATCAATAGATGTTTTTAGCTGGATAACATGTAACACGTATATATGTAATATATGATTACCATTTGACTTACATAATATAGCACTTGAGCTCAAACTTATCCTAAATAGTAAATTTAACTTGATAGTCCCAATATGGTTTTCGAAGGAAGGAATTTATTCTACTTGTTAGGAAAGAAACTTAAAGCTGAGTGAAGATAACTTGTGGCTGGTTTATGGCAGAGATGATGTGAAGTATAAGGAATATTGGGCTCAAAGGGTAGGATACCTTAATTGCTTAATGTTGGGATAGGGTAGATTATTTCTAACCATGCAGTTATTATGGAAGAGATACTTGACAACCGTAATAACTATAACAGCACCCTGAAGATAAATGATAAAGCTGTTGCAGAATTATTGCCTCCATTAAGAAATGGTACTTGTTAGTATACATGATGTCATTACATCTCTTTTAGGTGTAGATTGATTAGCATTAATTTAGGTTATGTAATGGTATGCAATGTATGGGTTGTGTTTTATTCACATCATAAGTTAGTAAATATATTTTAGTTTGAAAATAGAAAATGTTAAACCCTATAGATCATTGCCTTGCAGACTATCAAGTAAAAACTATTAGCAACTTCTCTCATAATGAATAGGAAATTTGAAAGCATCTTTTGAAAGCTTCTTATAAGTACACAAAGTTCCTCTGAGATATTATTTGCATCTCAGTTTCTATGTTTTAGCTTTGTGTATCTAATGCAGGTGCAAAGTTTGATGATAAAGATTTGGACTCTCCATAACTTCTTATGTTTTGAATCTTAACTATTACATTCTTTCTTTAGCAAAGGTACTCATATGTAGGCTACCTAATCAAGGAAGATTTACTTGTTTAGTTGAATATTAAGTGCAGGTTAAGTGCAAATTATTATTATTATTATTTTTATCAAGTTAGCTCACTTAGATAATTAGAAGTTTGTGTATATAGGAGTTTTGGGAATAGGTATTCTAAATTTGTAGAATGCAGTACAGCTCTGTCAAAATGACTTATGTTCTTGTTCTTATGAAATTGTTATTTGTCTAATTGCTTCTCATTATTGTGCCATAGAGACTTCTTGAGAAGAAAAATGCTCGCAAAAGAAAGCAGGAGGAAGCATCTGCTGCATTGAAGAATATAAATGTACAATCAAATGCAAAAAAGTCACCTGTAAAGAGCAGGTATCCATTGACACCAAAGAATGACAATGATACAGTTGGTGCCAGACTTGTGAGTATTTTCTGCTTGTTTGGTGCAATTCGTCTTTTTCAAAAGTAAAATGTGATAATTAGTAAGAAGGACCCCCACTAAAGCTCCAGAGTTTTCAGGGCAAGCCTCTTGCTTTCTCCACTAGTGATGTGGATACAATGCTTGTTTTGGATACTTGTTTTATCTTCAATTTAATAATTTAATTAGACTTTCTATTGTTCCTCAAATCAGTCCCCTGTGGGCTTATATATTTTGGATACTTTTTGGATGGGAGCTTATTCAAAGGAGGGGGCATTATCAAGTATCTAGACACATGCTTCATAAAAAGCTCATTTTCAAAACTCCTTTACTCTATAATATTAAAAGAACTAAGCATCAGTATATACAACAGGGGAGAAACATGGCAATATTTGGTGAGACTCAATCTATTGTATTTACCACATCTGTCATCACAAAAAGTCAGATTGGTCAGACTTTTCAAACCAGAGATATTCAATTTTAAACATTCATTGTTGTTGTTCTTTACAACATACACAAATTTTGCGGGGAATTTTTGGGCAAGCATTAATTGGTGATTAACATTTTTTGACTTCTTTATTGGTAACTTTGAATTCTTCATACCTGATGATACTAGGGTGCAAAATCTTTTTGCAAATTTGATGCATTTGCTATCAATTATTTATCAATTTTATACATTCTTAACATTTATTCCAGTATATCAAATGTGTCTGCAGGCTAACTTTTTATCCAAATTTCACTGACTTTTAATATGTGATGTCTCGCAAACCAGCTGGAATTTTGATTTGAAATTTTCAAAATCTATTCCTCTCACAATTCTTATTACTCAATCAAATCTTCAGCTAATTCTAAATTTCATAGCTACATTTCTTATGTGAATTGTGGAAGCGTGGCCCGATGGCCCGTGGCCCAACGATTTGGAAGTGTGGCCCGATGGCTCAGTTGGTGGAGCACTGACGTACAAAGTCAGGGGTCGTGAGTTCGAATCCCGCTCGGGTCGGTTATTTTCTCGCACTTTCACTTTTCATTTCTTCCAAACCCTGTTGCCTACAAAATATGTGAATTGTATGTATTCACATGGACTGACCCCCCCCCCCCTTCGTTAAAAAAATTGAAACCATTTTGAACTTGTACTAGCTGACATCATTTTAGTTTGCAGTCTAAAAGTAATGCCAAACTATATCATCTATTTTATTCGTTATTGGTGCATCAGATCTATAGGAAAATGCAGGTGATCACTAGAAAGTCAAGAACAGTTCTGGTTGACAAGCTGTGTGTTGGTCAGGGCTGACCATTATAAAAATGCATTGAATTAGCTTTCCTGATATTCCCCAGGTTGGGAAAAGTGGGTATAGCTGGACAGTGCCCGTTCCTGGTGATACCTTGAATTGAAGTTTTTGAATTGGGGTTAACCAAGAGATGAGGGTCAACCATAAAGTACGTACGCTCAAAATCGTCATATTTTTGACCAACCCACCCACCCTGTATGCGCGAGTACGCTTTTGGCTAAGCCCACCCACCTCTGTACGAACGTACAAAGGTTTCGTTGATATTTCATGAAATGTATTGCCCATTTTTAGCGACAATTTTTCACGAAATGAGGAAAACATGCATCAAGTTCCCACTTCTTGGAAGTGATTGAATCGTACATATGCTTTGAGCTTTACCAACCCACCCACCCTGTACGCGTGAGTATGCTTTTGACTTTACCCACCCACCGACCCCATGGTAAATACTTATCACAAGTCATCTCGAGAAAATTAGGAAAATATTGGTAAATGATTAGTTCGGTGATCATCAATCACTACAGTTTGCTGCCTGTTAAGCTCACAAAATCTTCTAGTTTGTTAACTGTATTAGTTTTGATTCTGTTTTCTGTTCCAGCCCCCTGTTGCGAAGCCAAGAACTGACAGCAGTGTGGAGAGAAAGGTATCCCCAACGAAAAGGGTATCCCCAACGAAAAGGAGGATTGTGAAAAGCCCCTCTAATAGTCTTGACGAAATTCTGGACACTGGTAGGAAATCTCAAATATTTGCGAAATCAACGCGCAATTCAAATGATATACGAAAGACTGCAAGTGGTGCCAGCTGCGAATCAGAGTCTGTTCAGGTACTATTAGTAATGAATTTGCGTGGCATTGCATACTGTTCAACCCCTGTTTATTCACTAGTCCAGGGGTGGGCAAAGTTTTAGGGGGCTGGGCCAGATCGGCCAAATCTGTTTGCCAAGCGGGCCAAAGTTAAACTAATTTTTAAGCAAAACTTGCATTAGTCAGAACCTAGTAAATTAAAAAAACTACATCACAAAGAATTTAACAAAGAATTCGGCTATTTACTCGCGGGCCACAAAAATTCCCTTTGCGAACCGGATTCTGACCCACGGACCGGTGGTTGCCCACACTGCTCTAGTCCATTGCTACTTCTCTGCTACAGAAAGAAAGCTGCAATTGGTTGCTTTCATAAATGTATCATATCTGCCTTTATTTTCTGCAATAATGCATTGGAATTTTTGTAGGAGAGGGTGGCTAGATTGCAGAATCGCAGCACACCTCAGAAAGAAGGCACCCCTACAAGACAAAGGCAGGGTCAATTGTCGAGAAGTGACAGCAGCGACACACCACCAGGAAAGGTAACGACTGATCCTTTTAATTTACTGAATCAGGACATAATGGTAATTTACAGTGTAAAGTCAATAAGATTTCTTAACCAATTATTTACTACGACATATTCAAAAACGTTTCGGGACGAGCTTGTCCCTTCTTCAGCTATAGAGTGGGAAAAACAACTTGGGGTATTTATATAAGTTGTTTTTCCCACTCTATAGCTGAGGATGGGACAAGCTCGTCCAGAAACGTTCTTGACTATGTCATAGTAAATAATTGATTAAGTCTTGACTGGTTTGTCTTGGATCTTGAATATGTCGTCGTAAAAATTGATTTAGTCTTAATATTAGAACTGGTTTGTCTTGGATGTAATGTCGATGAAATGAAAGATCTACAAATGGCTATCTTTTCTAATTTATCTACCATGTGGCTCGTCGTGACTATTATCCTCAAATTCTTAATAAAGCAGCGTTTTCCATCTGATGTCTCACTTTCTTAATCAACCGCTAAATTATCTTAAAGCTAATGTATTATTTGGCTTCTGAAGACTTTCTTTGCAAGACTGCTCGAATCTGTTCTTGCTGCTCTCTTGTGAGAAGAATTTGACAGACTCTGTCACACATATCCTCAGTTGCAGAGCTTTAGATTCAACATAAATGATCATAATGGTTTTTTCCACAGAACGAGCGTTCTGGATCAATTAGCGACAGGCTCGCGATATTTGAAACATCAGACAAGGGACGAGTATCCCGTGGTCAGCTTGGCAGTGTAGAAGATAGAAAGCTTGTGCATGAAACAAGAAAGCCATGCCATGATGGACGAAAGTTTGTCATGGAAGAAAGCAATACCCACAAACTGCCGGGAAAGTTGCAGAAGACGAGCACAATGAGAGAGAGCCTCAACAAGAACGACGTGTGTTCTCCGTTGTCGCCCAAATTGGCATTGATCAGTGCGGTCAATGAATCCAGCGATATGGATTATCAATCTGATGAGAATCCATTTGATATTTCTTCAATTTTACGAGCTGCGCACGAAAGCGAGCCTCAAGAGCCTGAGGCTGTGGAATATAAAAAAGCATCATGGAACGTGTTGGATTATCTTACAGAACAGTCTCCCAAAGTGGACGCCGAAAGCCCAGGTAAGACTCGGTGGCGTGCCGAAAGATTTTTAAGTAGGGGGATAGTGTAACAAAAGAATTTTACTGGCAGGTTTGTGCAAGGCCCCATAATTAGTGAAAAGATGGGATAATTAATGATAGGGTACCGTAGTTATCGATAAGCTATTTTTATTATGCCAACTTTCTTCGACGAACCAAAAAATTAACGGCAGCTTTTACGAGAGTGGAGGATGTGACACGCCAACACTCCCCACTTTGACACGCCTTTGGTAAGACTGTTGACCTGGTTAGAGAAACTGCATGACGGGATTGTATCGATATATATTGAGCAGGTAAGTAATTTATTGAGGATGGGGAAGTCCTAACTCGGAAAGTTGGGCCTATTATAACGTAGTTGAAATTTCATTTCATTTCATTTTTCATTCTTTATTCACGGTAACCCCGTCGGCAAAGGCCGTTTTTCAGGAGGCCGTGAAACAAATAAATAAATAAAAAAAATATTAAAGTCTACAATTTACAGCTAATATAATCTACAAACGAAAATAAAAAAGTTAATGACAACGCTAAGTTAAAGTTAAAATCAAAACATAATTATCCTACAAGCTTTAAAGCGGAAGTTTACAAGCAAATAAAGAGGGCGCCTGCTTGACCTCAGGTTCAAGACTGTTCCACACATTTACACCACGATATGAGAATGATTTTTGCCCATTCCTGGTCTTGAAAAGAGGGATGCGTAGGTCAAATTCGGAGTTTTTGAAAAGACTGCACCATTTCAATTCAATTTTATATACCGTTATGCAAAAACCACACGTAAAGACTCATTTCCACTGAAATTCGGATTTCGGATCCCGGTCCACATCTGAACGCTCTCAAGTCGAATAACGTCCAACGTTGGACTGGGAACACCTTGGTTCGCATCCGAAATCCGAACTTGCGTGGAAATGGGGCTCAAAATTTTGTGAATTATTTCCATGTATATTATAAACACATGCACTTGCTTCATTATCCTAGCTGGGGGTACGGAGAAATGTTTGTCTTGAAAATATCCGTAAGACAAGCGTTTCTCCGCACCTGACAATGGGTTCACTACCTTAATGTTTTTCAATGGATTTGTCAACTACTAGTTTTGACATCATTGAACAGTTATGACATCTATCACATAAGTCATTTATGATAAAAACAAGAACTTATTTCTGTTTTTGATTCTGAACATGTTTTTCGTCGTCATTCTGGTCATATAATTTATTCTTATTTTAAAATTTGGCCGATGGCATAGATGGTGGTAGTCGTCTCCAGGTCTCTGAGTGGCCTCTTAGCTGAAAAGTGACAGCTATGGCTTAGGAACTATTCATTAATTCTTCCAGGGGAGGGGGTGGAGGACATCTGGGAGGGGGAACCAAAATTCTGCACACTCAGAGGGAGGGGAATGAAAAATAAAAGCATTTCAAGAGAAGGACTGTGGAGTTTCTTCTAAAATCTTGGAATGGGGTCAAAATATTTGTATAAATCTGAGAGGGGGGACGAAAATTCCATCAAATATATGAGAATGTTTTCCACCCCTTCCCCACAAGTAATTAATGACCCGTCCCTTGCATGCTTTTTGAAATCAGAATTCAAAATGCCATTAGATAATTCATATTTTTAATCATTTCGATAACTTTCCAGGTCGTCAAAGAGAGAGCATGTATAGCAACTGTGGTGATGATGAAAGCATGTCTGGTTTTGGGAAAGAAATAGCAAAGAAAAGAAGTGCTTTTAAGAATTCTAACCAGACAGAACATTTAGAAAGAATTGATGCTGGCTTAAATGAAAGGTCCATGCATACATTGAGAAATGAGGCAATGGAAAATAAGATTACAGATGAAAGACCAAATAATGCCACTACACATAAAAGGGAGTCTACCCGTGGTAAACACGACAGAAAGGATGAAAAGAGAAAAGCGGTGTGTTAATACTTTTCTTTTCATTAGCAAATAGGACCTCTTACACCGAGGTAGAAACAATGTTTTCCTTTCTGGCAGCCTAAGTATCTAGCTCAAAATGTCTACATATTCTACGTGAGTGCAACTACATAACTTCTGTTTGTGTGTGTTTGTCTATTGTTTGTCTATTCTTCTATTTTTCTATAGATTAAATGTTTATGTCACTAGTGTACAATGCAATTTCAAATCAAAAGAGTTGATGAGTTTTTGTCCTAAGCTAATTTAAATTATGTTATCAGAATTTCATACTTATCATTACAGTTCAAGATTTGTCTTTGAGACGTTCTGCAAGTTTTTCTAGCCAAAAAATTTATGGGAACTAGGTTCCCTGCTCCCGATACTTTGTCCACCTCTGCTCTTTCATGCATGAAAAACTGATCTTCTTAACTCCATTTTTAGAAGCTCCCTGTTTTTTGCATTTTTGTTTTTATCTCAATACTCAGCACTCTTCGTACCGAGGGAGAACCGCACATTTGAGTTAGTTCTATGTTGTATAAGTTTCCTCCTTCAACCAGTTTTGTTTAAATCTCAGCCCAAAGCTCCTGAGAATGAGCATGCTATCGGTGAATACAGTGAAACAAGGAAGAAGAAACGAGCTGATAAGCCCGCGACCGATGTCTCCCTGCCAGCAAGTCGCCAAGCTCCTCCAAAGCCACCTCGGACAGGAAAATTGTCTGTTGAAGACGCAGTTATTGATACTCCAATGGAACAGAAGGTAGAAGATGTTGCACCGAAGGATACAGCGGATGCACCGCTGGGAAGAAGCAACCGATTGGATGGGAAAAGGGAGGGAAGCCGAAAGAGAGATAAGGAGGAAGGGCCCTCTTACACTGTATCTGGTAGTCTCGAGAAATCAAGTACGCATGGCTCGTCAGGAAAATCAGATGGTAGCACTGTCAATGAAGATACTGGTACTAAAAAGAGAAAACAGAGCAGAAAGGTAGCTTTTGTTTGACCTCTCCTTCCTAGCGTTGTATATCCCTCTCTCCTGCTTCTCTGAATATGCGTGACTTTGTTTTATATGTAATGTTACGAAAATTTGACAATACCATCTCATCATTCACGCCAGAATATAAACCCTTAATATTTTAATCTATCTTGTGCAAATTTTCAGCAAAACACAAAACTGGAAGTTGGGAAAAGTCATGATATAGCTGAAAGTTGCGTCGATGACACTTCAAGTGAGTTGGTTTTTTCGACAAATTCACAAGCCTACAAGAGTGTTCGTGAAAAACAGCGAAAACCAGCAACGGCAACAAAGGGCAGGAAAGGAATGCGTCGCTCAATGAGCTTCAGTGAAGGACAATCTCCTGTCGTGCCAATCATTCATAAATCTGGTTACAATGAAGAGGCCAGCTCTAAATATAACGTTGTCACTAACTGTCGCACTCCTGTTCGTGATGAAGCACAATCTACTTCAGACAAAATCAAGGTAATCCGTGGTTTTTAGGGAATGGGTGAAGATTGGGTTTGTTCTGACATATTCGATCCCTGCACTTCTTGGCGACTGAAATGTGTCTGTGCTCATTGAGCTCTGGTCATCAATGCCGTTAATACTGTCATTGTCACCTCCCCTCGATTAAACCCCCTATGCTAGAATGTCAATGTTTTCATAGGCTACCCCTTTTGCATAAGCCTCAATTACAGATGATGGTGGTGAAGATGAACACTTTGTTGTAGAGTGATGGTTATAGTTAGTCTGTTCTTTTTGTATATTAGAGATAAAGAGCATTGAAGACAACCTTTTTATGTGCAATGTATCAATCACAAAACCACAGACAAAACTTTACAAGCCCCCCTCGAATAAGACCTTCCTTCGATTGAGGCCTCATCCAAAACTATGCAAAATGAATAAGCCCAGGGGGGTACACTATAACAAATAAATAAGCCCCAGGGGATTTCCAGTATCTGTGTTGTCTTCTAATCGTCCTGATACTACTTTTGGGATTGCATTGTATTGGTAAACGTTGTATAATGATGCCAGAGATTTGACAGGAATAGATGACCCTTGGATAGTATTGTTCATAACTAAAGTACGTCTCGATTATAATATCGAGTTTTTTATCTGTCCTAGGAGCTCCTTGAATATGCTGTTTCTCAACAAAACATTGTGTTACAAGCAAGTCAGGCACTGAACCTGTCTTTAAATGGTGAAGAGAAAAGAGGCTGCCCAGAAATTATTGAAGGAGAGAGGCTTCTCCTGCTTGCAAGTAAGTTACATTAGAATGGAACCGAAGTTGCCTTGTGTCCCCAGAGTGCCAATTACTGGCATCAGTGTCCGTCTGCTGTTACTTCTACACGCTTAGCTAATTTAGCAAGACACGACAGTGAACTGTTAGTACGGATTACGCTCGTGTTTCTCCATTCAACTACTCTCCAGCCCGGAATAGACGTCCCCCCTCCCGACTATTTAGTTTTTCAAAAAATGTGCACCATGACATTCTTATTGAAACCCCCCCGCTTATTAGTTTTGAGCCAAGAGGAAATTTTCCCAACCAGACCCAGAATTGTCCGGCGAAAGTAACTCGTTGTGAATGTTTGGGAAAAATGCTAGCGTGAAATGCGTAATTGCTGCAAGAAGCACTGAAAACGCAGCCGACAGTTGTGCCAATGATGATGACATTATGAACGCAATGATAGACACATTTTTAGCATGCTAGAAATATGTAATAAGTGTAATAAGTTTTTTTCTCAAAAAGTCTCAAGAGGTTAAAGTTTTTATCCAATGCATATGTTGGTCTTCTCTCCACATCCATTTATAACAGCCCACCCCATAGACCCCATAGACATTCCCCCGCTTTTTGCAACCTCCCGCTTATTTACTTTGAGACTTTTTCCAACCC